>BMAO01031047.1:0-56584 GCA_019973975.1 Trichonephila clavata
GGAAAACGGTGACAACTATTTTCTGAAAATTTTGAAGAAGCAAAAACTTATAGAGACAGGCATCTGGAAAACTGTTTTAGAATTGAAAATAGATTAGAAGAAAGGCTTGGCTGAGCGAAGCGAAAAAAGAAATTCAAACTACCAAAGATAGAGTTGAAAAATTTTAATGGTGAACCAAAAGAATTCCTTGCCTTTTGAGCCAGTTCAAGAAATATGACAGTTCAATTGCGGAGGATGATAGATGTAGTATTTACTGCAATCTGTTGAACCTCACTCTAAAGCTGAAAGATTAGTCCTTAGTTTTCCGGCTACTGCCACGAACTACTCGAAAGCAATTGAGCAGTTAAAAGAGCGGTTTGGACGCGACGAGCTGCAAATTTATGTGAGAGACTACTAGGACTGGTAATGAAAAGCGCAGTAAAAGGCGTGCAAGACAGACCTGACATATCTATACGATGAATTAGAAGGAAATCTACGTGCTTTAGAGAGCTTAGGAAGAACTCAAGAGAAGTAGGGAGATTTTCTTATACCTTTAGTCGAGAGCTGCATTCCGAAGAATATTACTAGCCTGGAAGAAGCCTGAACCATGAATCGACACAGAACACTCTCGCTCATTAGAGCATTTGATGAATTTTCTTCTCAAAGAGGTGCAAGGAGAGAGATGGTACAACTCGCCCGAACTGGATTTGGATCAAAACAAAATTTCCGAAGAACGATGCTCCCGTTGAATGTGTATTGCAGAGTGATCTAGCGAATGCATCGGCCTTGTAAGCCTGGATTTAGGTAAGCAACCTCTTTGTGTTTTTTGTGATAAGAAACATCCGAGTGAAAAATGCTTTGCTACGAAGAAAATGTCCTTAAATGACAAACAAAGAATATTGTTAGAAAAAGGTGCATGTTTTACCTGTTTGAAAATGCTGACATTTAAGCAATTTTGTAATTTAAAAAATAATATAACTGTATTCAATGTAATAACTCTCATTTTGAAATAATGTGTTCTAAACTAGATAATGAAATGTTAGATCCGAGAATTCCCTCTCTAATTGCAACAGAAGTGACGTGGTATTTTTACAAACTCTTTGTGTTACTATCAGTTACAGGGGTGAAGAAGAGGTCTGAGCACTGATTGATTCCAGTAGCCAGAGCAGTTCCGTAAGCGAAAGACTCATAAATCAGTCGGCGATACAACCCTTAGAACAGAAACCGTCAGCCACGCGCTTTTGGGGGGGGGATGAAACTGACCTAAACAACACCGGGTGTTTTCGTTGAGGTTAGCGACTTGAAAGGAAAGTACACGTCCAACTTTGAAGCGCTTTCCGAAAGAAAGATTGTGGTTTAGTCCCAAGATTAACGATCAAAAGGTTTTGAAGGAGCTAAGGGGAAGGAAAATAAAGTTAACTGATTCTTCTTGTGAAGGAGGAGAAATAGACCTTTTAATAGGGCCGATGTTATGGGAAAACTGTTTACAGGAAATATAGTCACCTTAGATTCTGGCTTAACAGCTGTTGAAAGTAAATTGGGCTGGACGGTGTTTGGAAGACAGAAAATTTGTGGAAGGGATAAATTTACAACATTGTCAATGTACGCGGAAATATTTCTTTGAAAAATCTATGAGAGCTAGAAGTTTTGGGTATATCTGACCCACAGAAATTGTTAAGGAAAGAGAAGACTTATCTGATTTTAGAGAAAAATGAGTATTCTCCCGAAGGGAGATATGAAGTAGAGCTTCCATGGAAAGAGGTAATTTAATGGATTTATTTGATAATAAGGAATTAACTTGGAAAAGGCATGAAAAATGATTAATAAATTAAAATATGGTAATTTTTTTGATGATTATCAAACGTCTTTAGGGAATGGGAATCTATGAATATAATTGAGCGCATGCTGGAAATAGAATTAAATAATAAGTGTCACTATATACACTATAGGTAAGTAATAAAATTAAATAGCCAGACACGAGGTCAGGCCCGTTTTTGACGCTTCTGCTTCTCAGAGAGGGAAACTCTCTTCAAATGAATGTCTGCATAAAGGGATCAATTTGCTAGAAATGATTCCCGATATTCTTGATCATTTCCGAATGTTTCCAATTGGAATTAGTGCCGATATAGAAAAGGCATTTTTAATGCTATCTATTGCTCCTAAAGACAGGGATTTTCTGAGATTTTATTTCCGGGTTCGAAAGGACAAGAAATTTATAGCATTGCGAGTTGTGTTTGGGTTTGTTCTAGTCCATACCTATCGAACATATCTTTGATACATCTTTTGGAAAATTGTCCAGCTGAATTTAAAGAAATTGCTCAAAAAATGAAACGATCCTTTTATGTTGACAATCTTGTATGTGGAGTTTATAACACTAGTGAATTAGAACACTTCATTGAACAAGCAAAATGTATTATGAATAAGGGTTTTTTTAATTTGCGTGGTTTTGAAAGCAATGTTGAATGTAGAAATGTTGACAAGCATTCCGGAGATACCTCAGTTTTGGGATAATATGGAACTTAGATAATGATGTTCTGAAAGGCTGTACAGATTTAGAACCATTCACCTGTGAAGTGAGAATAACTAAGAGATTAATTTTATCAGTTGTGCAAAAGATTTTTGATCCCATAGGCTTGTTAACACCAACAACATTGCTTCCTAAACTACTATTGCAGAATTTATGGAAATTGAAAATTTCTTGGACCATGAATTACCTTCCAATTGTATAAAAGAATTTTTAACATGGTTTAAAGATACTTCTGTATTGAAAAATGTTAATATTCCTCGTCATCTTAAAGTGAATATTTCTTCTGAATTACATGTTTTTGTGGATGCAGCCGGGGGAGCTTATGCTGCCTGAGTCTTTGTTCGATCAATAATTGATTCTCTAAGGTAAATATAGAGTACTCTCTAGAGCAAAGTCTAGAGTAGCACCTCTTAAACCTCTTAGTATACCGCGTTTAGAACTGATGGCATGTAATATTGGGGCTAGGCTGGTAAATTCGCTAATGAAAGCACTCGATTTTCCAAATTTAAAAATAACATTTTGGTCTGATTCCACTACTGCTCTTTGGTGGATAAGAGAACAAGGGAACTGGTCAGTTTTTGTGTCTAACAGTGTTAAAGAAATTCGGCTTCTCTCGAAACGACACTCATGGAAATATGTCCCAGGGAATATGAACCCAGCGGATTTATTATCTCGCGGATGTTCCCCTAACAAATTGCTTACATCTAAATGGTGGGAAGGACCTTCTTGGCTGAAAGAAAAACCCGAAAATTGGTCAACAGGTGAAATTATTGGTCAACCTAGTGAAATAGATGTAGAAAGAAAAAAGATTAAAATTGTTAATATTGATCTCGCAAATAACGCACCCCACTGGCATCTGAATAATATATCAAGCTTATAATAAAATGATTAAAGTGGTTGGTTGGATTTTGAGATTTATTAATAACTGTAGAAAACTTGTGATAAGTGTATTGAACCTGAGCTTTCATTTTTTGCAATTGAAAATTCTGAATATGGCTTGATTCGTTTAAATAAAAAATGTTATTTATCTGATATAAAGAAATTAAATTTTGATACATGTATAGATAATGATATTTTAAGAGTAAAAACTAAAATAACTCAGAGAGATGACGAAGAATCATTTCTGTTTCCTATCTTGTTACCTGGAAAATGTCATTTTACTAGGTTGTTAATAGATTTGTTCATAAAAAAATTGTCATGTGGGCATACAAATGATGCAGATATTAATGAGAGAACGGTTTTGGATAATTGGTGCTAGAAAAATTATTATGAATATTTTGTATAATTGTATTACATGTCAACGTTTTAAAGTTAAAGCTATGTCAAGCGAACCAGCCCCTTTGCCTCTCGACCGAGTGGCGAATTGTGTTGCATTCGAGATAGTGGGAATTGATTTGGCTGGGCCCCTATTTCTAAAATCAGGGGAAGGGGTATGGATAGCATTGTTTACCTGTGCAAGTTTTCGTGCTATCCATCTAGAATTGGTTAATTCATTAACGGCTGACAGTTTTCTGTTAGCCCTTCGACGTTTCATAGCTAGACGCGGAAGGCCTCGCACTATCTATAGTGATAATGGAACGAATTTCAGAGGCGCTTCTAATGATCTCTCAAAATTAGACTGGGATAAAATTACGAGAGAAACCATGATAGCTGAAATACTTTGGAAATTTATCCCACCCACTGCCGCTTGGTGGGGAGGCTGGTGGGAGAGGCTGGTTCGCATTGTGAAAGAATTGTTACAACGTACTTTGGGTAAATGTGTACGTTAACGTATGAAGAATTGAATACTATATTATGTGACTGTGAGTCGATCATTAATAGTAGACCTTTAACGTATGTGTCAGAAGATCCTGAAGAATTGATTCCTCTCACACCTGCAATGTTTCTTGGAGAAAGTCACTCGTACGGTGTTCCCGATATTGATGACTTAGATAGTGAAAAATTAACAAAAAGGATAAAATATCGAAGGAAACTTTTTAATTATTTGAGGCAACGGTTTGAAGAGAGTATTTAAGTGAACTAATTCAAAAATCCAATGAAAAATTACCGCGTGCACCTGAAGTGGGAGAGATGGTTTTGATCGGAGATGACAATAAAAAACGTTTGTTTTGGCCGATGGCGAAAATTATTGGGCTGATCCCTGCAGGGCCGGCTCTAGCAATTTTGCCGCCCCGGACAAAAAGAAAATGTAAATCTCTCCAAAGTAAAAAAAAAGTTATTAAAAATGATAAAAAAATTTCATAGATACACACCTATAAAACTTGAATATTTCTTGCGAAGAAAAAGGCATAATAGTTTTAGATTTGTTATCTTCTACCGGATCATCTCGAGCTCCGTAATCAAAATTAACATTTTTTCGTCGAACTCTGTGACGCGGCTGCGTCACCTCAAAGTTAGGAGAGATAACAATGTCGTCGCATTTCCTCATTGTATTTCATCAAAAGTCGCATCCGATCGAAGATCCTTAAAAAATCCTTTACGGTTTCTTGGGAGTTTCATAGCAGATGTTAGACCATAATTTTCTGTCTGCAATAGCTTGCTTATTGGATTTATGCAATTTAAGATTTTATGCCAAATAATGATGGAGCATAGGAACTTGAATTGTTTAATAGAGTTTAATAATACGGAGACCTCATCTCTTATAGAGTTGCCAATTTTAGCGATATCATAATCATTAAATAAAGCATCATAAATACCTGTCAATTGATACCTTAGGTTATAATAGCCTATATTTGGCTTCCCCAGTGAGTTGCACTTAGTGGTTTTAAAGTTATGCCCTTCATAAATTTTAATAATATGGCACAACTAAAAGTTAACAAAGAAATAATAAATTATTTGAATTTTAAAAAGTACATGTGCTGCTAAAGATACTTTTGCCATGTCACTAATGACCAAATTTAAAGTGTGTCACATATTGTTTCGGATTTAACGTCCTAATTCTAGATTGTACCCCTGCTTTCTTGCTTCTCATATAGGCACCGTTATCGTAGGTCTGCCTCCGCATATCTGGCAAATTTAGCTGTGATTTCTAGTTTCTAAATTAAATTTAAAAGCTATTAAATTTGAAATTAGCTAAAAATTAAATTAGCTATTAAATTTGTAAGTTCTCTTTCAGTGAATATTTCAACTGGAAGGAGACCTAAAAAATGTCATTAGTTTTAACGATAACTTCATAAGGATTAGATTTCTCAATTCATACATAACTTACAGAAAATGTCATTTGTAATAAGTCTTTGAGAGTCACTGTCAATTGTTTTAGAGCATTGTAATCGCTAACTAAATTCAATACAAGACTTTTGGCTTTGACTATGGTTTTTTTGATATTTCTTGTTCTTTTAGAGTTTCAACGAAGTGCTTTCAACTTTTAAAACCTTCTGTGGAAAGGGAACTAATGGCATAGCCAAAAAGTTTGAAGCAAAAACAATATACACAGTTTTTTTGTAGTGGAATAAACTAACCATTTTCGCATAACTTTTTCACAGTTTACTTTAAATTCTGATATAATATTGTGAGCTAAATCTTCGACCAATATCATCATAAGAAAAATCATATTCATGACTAAGGGGTCCTTTTACGCAACATCTATCGGCGTCTGATAGAATAAATGGCCAGGTTCCTGTATCTGAACTAAATACCATTGTTAAATTATCATGATCTTTGAATTTCCCTGGAGTACTTTCAACAAGAACAGTGCCACCATTGGTTACGTTTGTTTCATCAGTAACATCCTCATCATGAAAGTCTAAATCAGATTCTAATTCTATACTGCTTTCCTTTTTTCTAGTGCCTTGTAAGTAATTCAGTAAACTTCCAGCCTGTTTTTTAATATGGGCTAGTTTTTCTTAGTCTCTATTTTACTTTTTGTACTGGGCACCAAGTAAGTTTTTACGCACTTCCTCGACATTCTAAAATTTTCAACAAATATCAAAATTAACCGTTAAAAAACAAATGAGATACAATTTCTTTTTTAAATTCTGGGAACCGTAATGAAGGAAGTTAAAATGGAAGTTCTCTTCCGAACAAATTTTATCGTCAACAATATAATTTTGATTTAATCCAAAAACAAAATTTTGCAATCCATATACTCTTAACTATAACTATGGATACATACATACAAAATAATTTAAGTGACATTAAAATAATCTAGTTTTCATTTAACTCAGTAATCCTTTTGTTTAAAATAGTTATTCACTTATGTGTGATTTTATTTATAACACACTGAATTTTTATATATATTAATAGTTTAAAATCACTAGGTTTAATAATATTTTAGAGAAAATATTTTCGTACTATTTTTTTCGTAACAAAAAAAAGTATTTCTCAAATTTGGTCAAATGCCGCCCCAGACGTGGGTCCGGTTTGTCCGGCCCTAGAGCCGCCCCTGATCCTGGACGAGACGGTAAATACGTACTGTCAAACTTAACACAACATGGGAGAGTTCTACGTCCAGTGCAACGCGTATATCCTTTAGAGATACGCACAAATGAAAACTGTGTAACGGAGGAAGTTGCAGGTGAGGGGGAATCAAATTCGAAAAGGGATGCAAGCGCTGGGGTGGAGTGACGTCACGCCCCACCCTATGATGTAAACCACTCCGAACTTGTGCAGGCAGAGGGTGAGGTCATTGCTCTACTGTCTCGCAGTGTAAATAAAGCCTTTTGAATAACTGCTCTGGAACTATTTAAAAACAAAAACAGCACCCAGCATCGGGTAGATGCAGCCCACAAACAATTGAATTTGAACTTCATAAATATGTTAACTTCGCAATAACAAGAGATGGCACAACAAAATTTATTTTGTAGATAACATGTTGACCAAGTATCAAATGATTAAATTTATAGACATCTGTGAAGTGTGGTTCCTGCCAGAATCAGTACCCAGAGTAGCCGCCATTGTTCGAGATCACCGCTGTCACACGCCTCGGCATTGATTCAAAGACACTTTGAATGTGTTCCTGGGGTACAGCAGACCAAGCAGCTTCCACACGTTGCCAAAGTTGATCTGATGTGGCAGCTGGAGGTGTAATATGGGTCAATCGTTGAGCAACCATGGACCACATGTTTTCTATCGTCGAAAGATCCGGAGAGCGGGCCGGCCAGGAAAGCAATTTAATCTGGTGATTGACGAAGAACCTTTGGAAAATGCGTGCCACGTGTGGTCGCGTATTATCCTGTTGAAATATGGCTGTGGCCAAGCCCTGAAGGTAAGGAAGGACAACTGGCTCCAACACCTCGAGATGTAGCGCTGGCTGTTTAAAGTACCGGCAATGCATTCTAGAGGAGTGCGAGAGTGATATCCAATACCACCACATACCATAATACCCAGTGCAGGACCAGTGTGGCGGTGCATAAAGCAGCTGTTCAGCATCCTCTCTGCACGGTGTCTCCAGACTCGAATCCGACCATCGTGGTGTTGCAGCAGACAGATGCGTGACACGTCAGTAAGGACAACTTCATTCCATTCTGCCGCCCACATCCTTTCATCGCACCATTGACGGCGGAAACTTCTGTGGTTCTGCGTCAAGGGTAGACAAAGCAATGGACGTCTTGCGGACAGACCACACTGCTGTAAACGGCGTCGAATGGTACGCGCAGACACTGAATGATGCGTTACAGACTCAATGTGCTGTGCTATGGTTCGTGATGTGACTGAGCGATCCGTCACTGCCATGCGCACAATTTGCCTGTCCTCACGTGAAGTGGTGCACTGAGGTGGATGCGATCGACCACGTCGGTCCGTCGTACCCTCCTGCATCGAACGGTCACGTATCCGCATTACAGTTGTTTGGTTTCGTCCAACACGACTACCGATTTCCCTGAATGATAATCCACAATCTCGGTAGGCCACTATCCTTCCTTTGTCAAACTTGGATACTTGATCAAAAGCTGATCGCTGTTTTCTACGAGATATAACTGATGGTTTCTTGAAAAACCACAAGAAAATCACAATTGCCGAACTTGAAATCGTCGAAATCTCCAAGCCTTAAATAGCGCTTTGAGGTGGCGCCACAGGCGTACGTGATGTGTGTCTGCGTTGAAATTCTAATCATTTACATATCTCACCTGCGCTAATGCATTTTGTAAATTTCATGTTATTTGCGTGCTTCCTTCAGGGTGTTGCATTTATGGTGGCCACTAGTGTATAATATTATACGTTGCGAATTTTCTCAATTTGTTACAGACGATCTGTCGGGACATTTTAACCTACATTCAATATTTAAATGCTCTTTACTCAGATTTTGAAACTAGGTTTGAGATGGATTTTTTTATAGAAATAACCACAATAGACAATGGCTTCATATAGTCGCATTGAAAAAAAAATGTCATATTACAATAGGTACTGATCGAAATAGGCTCTAACGATCTTAAAATAAAGTTTAGAAATGGATGTCATCAATTTTCCTAACATAAAAAACATTCCTGTTATTTGTTGCGAATTATGGAACATCGTGAAAAAGTTTTTAATTGCTTTTCCAAATGAGAGAGTTTCAGTGAGTTTGCCAATCTTAAAAACAAAAAAAAAAGGGGGGGGGGCTGGAAATTTGCAAAAATTCATTAGGTAAGCAGGGGTCTAATCGAAACCAAAAAACATGGCAAGGGGCCTATGAGACAAAAAGTTTGGAAACCTCTGACCTACTAGATTGTGAATATTTTATTGTTTACTATCCTGGGTTCCACGAAATAATTGTATACTTGTTATAGTACAACATCTTGCAAAACTCAATATTTTTTGAATTTGGGGAAAAAACACCTACAGTAAATTAGAGGGAACAACTTACCAACATATTCAATATTAAAAGTCTAAATTAAAGCAAGAACAGCTCCTAAATTTTAGGTTGCAAATTCATACAAAATACACAGTATTTCTCACACAGCTATAAACATTTTAAGTCATTCAGAACAATGTGTATAAGTGAAAAATATTTCTCAACGTGACTACAAAAACAAAGTATAGAAACAAATGAAACTAAGTTAATCACAGCTCGCAGTTAATCACAATAGACCTAGACTTTGACAGTTTGTGTGAAAAAAATGCCAGCACATATCCCAGTTACTATACATAATGCATGGGTAGGTGACACTTGGAATACAGAATAATGTTATTAATGAGTAAATTACATTAAAAGTAGATTACATTTTTTAAAATTTTAAATGCAATGCTCTTTTTTATTTATTGCCCTTAGATTGATCTATTTTAAATATTATTTAAAGATATATTCTTCAAAGTCTGTCAGCGGGGAATAGGGTTTCACGAAAACACCTTCTTGTTCTAGGGGTTCCGTGAGTTGAAAAAGTTTGAAGACTACTGGCATAAACTATTTAGTCTTTCAAAGATAACGATTATTTTGTAACAAAATTATAGATATTTGGAGGGGTTTTCTTTCCTTTTTGCCTTTGTGAAAAATCATTTATAAAAACAAAAAAAACTGATAGTTGAATTTTTGCGGTTTTTAATTGATCGAAAATTACTCTTGGATAAATTAGTGCAACGAGTTCTATTTTTTAAAAATAAATATTCAATCTGATATCTTTATGCCAGCGGTTCTTAAACTTTCAATGATCGCGGATCCCCTTTTTATGTACCAGTCTGACATCGCGAATCCTCAAGATTTTGAACAC
Organism: Trichonephila clavata; assembly: GCA_019973975.1. NCBI lineage: Eukaryota > Metazoa > Arthropoda > Arachnida > Araneae > Nephilidae > Trichonephila > Trichonephila clavata. The sequence goes on from BMAO01031047.1 coordinate 10,126, forward strand.
TTCTCCCTGACTGCCAGCACATGTCTGACCGATTTAAATATTCCTACAATAATCATAAGACTGCCGATCAGTCGGCAAATTCTTCTCTTTTGTTCTTCACATATTAAAGGAAAAAAATATGGAATTTAAATGTAACCAACATTTAACTCTAGGAGAAGGTTTTGATACAAAAAAAAAAAAATTTGAAGCTTTGTCCACAGTTGTGCTCAAACTTTATCAGAACACGCAGAACTGTTAAGAGAAAAATTAAAAGTACGAATATGCAAACCAATAGCTTTGCCCTTCAAGTCAACAAAAATTTCCATTCCATTAAAGTCCCTATCTTGATATGTGGCCTGTGTCTCCGTATAAAAACCATGTTAAATTCATTCGTTTTCATATTGAGCACTCCAGACGTACATGCAAACATTTTTATTTGGATAAAGTACTCCGATTTGCAATGTGCACATACCACATATCAAATCCCGTTCTCTATATTTTAATCTCTCTTGAAGAAAACATGAAGCATTGTAATCAATTTATTTCAACTTTGACCAACTAAATTTGAAAAAGTATTCGCCACCCAAATCTTTTAAAATTTTTAAAATGCATCAATTTTTTTATTAACATCCCATTCTGTACGAAAGCTTTATTTTTTATTCTTATACCCATTTTTGTATTGATGTTAAGTATGTTTTAAATCTATTCATTCATCAAATTTTTCTTGTATTACGCCAGATGTTTGGCGTAGCTTATCCATGATTGGAGTTTGTGCCATAAAACTATAAATAATTAATTAATAACTTGCGACAGAAAAATATTCGATCCCCCTTCTTGAAACTGAAGTACGCCAAAAAAATGGAAATACATATCAATTATAATTGAAACAATTTTTTTATGGAAGATTTTTTTTTACATCTAAATTATCTCAAAATAGAGCTTTGTGGTTTTAGTTATAGCAACCTTGAAAAGTATTTCGGTTTCCCCCTCTACTCCATTTGCTTGCATAAATTTCTTAATCACTTCATGCGACAAACTTCCGTCATCTTATTGTTTTGTTTCAAATCCCCTTACAACAGGAAAGCCTACACCAAGTCCATTTGACCTTTCCGCATAAGAATGTCACCAAGCAGGTCCTGATCTCCAAACAACTGTCCCAGAGAAATACCCCAGCAGTCCAGAAGATGAGCAGGAGAAGCATGGAGAGAGTAGGGACAGGTAAAGAAAGACTTTACCCCCTGCCGAAAGGTTATACCACGCAGGTGACGGCTTCTAAAGCCCGCCAAGGCTGTTTGAAGAGCCCTGGATCTCCTGCACTGTAAAGATAGACCAGGACTCTTAATTGCGTACCAGTGGTGAGCGGGAGGCTTTCACCAAGTCAGATTCATTTTAGCTTTGTGGAAATTTCAGAGTGATGCAAGACAGAGTAACTGGGATTAGGGAGATCACAATCCCTACCAGCCAGCTAATCAGCTGCCTCATTCCCAGGCACACCCACATGCGATGGTATCCACCGAAGACACACTTGTTTCCCCTGACCAAGCCTAGCCAATTTGGATATAATATCTAGACTAGTACTGCCCATGATCTTTGACCAATTCTTCAAATATTGGATGGAATTTCTGTTGTCTGTCAGGATCCAGATAGTGTCCTTAGAATTGCTCAGTCATCTTAAACATGACATTTGAGAAATTTTTGAAATACTTCTCTGGTATTTTTATTTTAATAAAACTGCTAAAACAGATAAATAATTTATGGATATTTTGTTCAATATATATCATTAAAATTTTTAATTCAAACTAACATAACTCAGACATGATCTAGCAGACAAAAAATAATACAATATAGATGCAAATAAAAAGGCAACACATGGAATAAAATGCTCTTTCTTTTATTCAATGAAGAACAATGGATCTTAAATGTTACAGACACATTCATCTGACAACTGTGCACAAAATAACTAGATTAGTTACATATACAAGGGTGGGCATACCTTGTGCAAGGTGTGCCTATAAAAACTATGACTGACAAAGATTTCTTCCAGACAACTAGTATTCTCTATTATCACTGTACTGGGAGCGTCTCACAAAAATAGGTGATTTTTTTTATTCTTTTGTTTGCTTTCAACCAGTGGCAGAGCATTAGCATCACAACAAAATGGATGGCATTCTGACGTCAGAGTATATCAATAAAAATTGCACAACCTCTAACAATACATTTATTGACAGTTAGAAAGCTACATAAAAATAATAGCCATTAGCAAACAAAAAGTTCAAAGAGCAGAATGTCTCCAAAACCTCTTTCACATACTATGTGTATAACTAAAATGCTTTATAAATTTATATTAACTTAACTTAAAAAATTTAGTACACATATGTAAATATTTTATAGATTGTATATTTTAATATATAATTTTTTTTCTTTTAAGGAACTATGCAAAAGGAAGTGATATTTTAAAACTGAATTTATAATGGATTAAATTACAAAAAATCCTGAACTGTATAAATCTAAAGCTCCTTTCCACAAGTGATTCAAAGTTTATTTTGAAAAATGCTCAACCCTGAAAAAACTCATATAGCACTAAAATTGTATCACTTATGGAATCAACACTTTGAAATGTACGTTACTAGAAATCATTTGATGGTATCTTGGGAAAGATAATATTGAAATTTACTGATCACTAATGTAGGATAAAATGTTTTAAGCGGCGATTTTTTTTTAAAAAATTTAATAACATTAAAATTATTCTGTTAGCATTTAAATTTTTTTTACAAACCTTTCAAATGTGGAACAGTTTTAAAGACATTCTACCTTTTACTTAAGTAATAAACATCCAGCTTCCAAAAACGTTCTTAAAATGGTCCAGTAGAAATTTGTTTCAGAATATTCAGAACTCTTGCAAAAAAAAAAAAAAAAAAAAAAAGGATAACATTTTATTATGTAATATAATTATAATTTAAGTTCCCATGATCAAGTTTCTCATTAAGATTTGACCAGAAATTCTGCTTTTCTGCGAACCCTCCCCCCTTTTTCTCTCACTTTTTTCCTTCAATTTTCAACTTGCTTAGAAATTTTGTAAAACAATATATTAAAATAATGTCTAGGATACAAATACAAAATTAAATCATCTTACAGAATTCCTAATTTTTAATATAAATTCGTTAAAATTGCAAAAAAGTCAAAGTAATAAAATATTTTACAAAAAACATACGATTACATCTTTATAAAAGCATTTAATAATGAGATTGGTCAAAATAAGACAGCTTAAATTATAAAAAAATTCATATTCACTCTAATATAATTAATAAGAATTAAAGTCTTTAACAATTAAAACCACCTAATAAATCTAAATTCTCTATTATTACAAAAAATTAAATTTTGCACATGTTTGATTATATAGAGGGACTTTACAGAAATATTATATAAAGAAATTTTGATGGATCAAAAGAAGTTGCAAGAGTTCTGAAGAATGAATAAATTTTATTTTTCTCATTAAAAATTGATTTTTAAAAAGTATTTTGTCAAGATTTTAAATTATTAGCTCATTTCTCTTAAGTAATGAAATTTTCAAAAAACACAATACACTCTTTCTCTTTATCTAGAATAACAAAAGATTACAAAAAATAGATAGCATTTTTTACTTAGTTGTACATATATCAAATTAAAATGTAGCACAGTTGTAATAATACAGATCTATCTATAAAAATTATAGACAAGATTTAAAGATAAAACAAAATCTATAATAAATAGAAAAAGAATTTATATTTATAAATAATTATAAAATATTTACTATACATAAAGCTCACAATACTATACAAGATCCCAAAATAATTATCAAACAATACTAAAAAATGTATCTCTAAGAATAATCAATATTTCAAAACAATTTCTATAACAAACTTAATCCTTAAATTTTGTAAAATTTTTATCATTGTATGAATTTATTACAAATCCCTGCTAAAGCAGAATAAAAAGTTCTTCTATGAAAAGCTTTTGAAGTCAATATGATTAACAGATAATAACAATAAATGATTTTTCAGCTTAATTACATGGAATATATTACATAAGAATGTTCAAAGAAATGGAGATATAGATACAGATTAATATAGATTAAATATATTTTTTGCTCTTTATTTAAAAATACAGAGAAAGAGACATCTTTAGATTGTCTATAAATGTTGCCAAGCTACAGTAACTTTTAATTGCTTTTGTACAATTTACTTCAAACTTGCATATCACTAAGAAAATATTACAGAAATGGCAGTTTATGGGGGAAAATGAACTAAAGTATTTTGGAATATAACACAAATGCCACAATGAAAAATAAAAATTCTAGGATATACTTTTTGCAATAAAATATAAAAAACATATATATTTCAGAATCTTAATGTTTCATATATACTAAACATCATATCAGATTTTTGGCATTAAAAAAATTAAAATATCTTTAGAATTTAAAAAATTTATTATAATAATAACAAACCCTTAACGCAGTATTTCAACAAATAATATAAACTATTCAGTTAAAACTAAAACAAATTTAGATTCTGGGGAGGGAATGAAGAAAATTTTATTAAAAAATGATCTCAATGAAAATTTGTTTTGAGTTATTGCTAAAGTGCATTTAAACTATTTCAAAAATGAACCTAAATTCTAAAAATAATTTCCTGCTAAACAATTTTATAAGAATAAATTAACAGGAACAGCCTTTCAAAGTTATTTGGTAAAATGATAAGAAATAAAAATATGATTTGCATAGAATAGCAAGAAGAATATACAAAATTTTTTGTCATGTATTAATTAGATCAGGAGATTCAACAAACAAGACCAATTCCTGAGTATGCAAATGTGTACTAAAAGAGTATATTTAGATATTAGTATTATATTTCTAAAAAATTAGAAGCTCGATAAAAACAGAGACATACATTAATTTATAGTAAATATATAAATTGTTTATTACATACATTTTATCAGTTTAAGGAAGATTTGTATTGATGACTCCTGATATCTTTTATGCAGTATTATTTCAAAATTCAAATAAAAGATGGGGAAGATAATGGTAATATAATTCATATTATTTCTGACTTACTTGACACAGAAACAATATAAATTACACATGCTTTGACAAAAACTAAATAATAAAAATAAGAGCAAACATTTTACTGAATCAAAGTATTAAATGCTTAAAGCACCTTTGCATATTTTTCACAATATCAATTTAAAATTAATATTGTACTTAAATTTAATAGGTTCAAAATATAAAAGATAAAATAATAATGAAAGATTTATATTACTAATATTTTAATATTTACAGTCAATTTACTTAATTCTAAATTGTATACATTGACTGAAATCGAATTTAATAAAAAATCTAGAAGCACATTATGGACAAGATATAGTAGATTTATCTTTTTGTAAAGTTGTGCAAAGCAATTTAAAAATATGAGAAAATTGATTTTGAACATGAGTTCCACACCTCTTTTCTTCTCTGCCCCCCCCCCAAATACATACATACATACTGTACCTAAATGATTCTCTTCTATTTATCAGATACTTAAAGCTAATAATTAAACAAGTTTGACCCAAAAGTTAAAGGAAAGAAATAAATTCCAATATAAAATAAAAACAGTTAATTACAAATTTTCGAAATTTTAATCAATAAAATTTAAATTCATAGAAATAAAAATAACTAAATATTTAATTTCAAACAACATGTATGAGTTTATTGCTATTTAAGGTTATAATTTAAGTAGGCCCCACTAAAGAGAACATTATGACTGATGTTTTGATAGTACGATGCTAATATCTGGCTCAAATTTTGAGAGACAGATGCAGATAACTGCTGCATGTTAACTATGTCAAGCTAAATACATTTTTTTGTTAACAACTGAATATTACACAGCTGAAGTCTTATCCCACAAAATGAAACAATTTTAAGTTTTCAAACATTCCTTCTTAAAGAATTTTCTGTGTCCAGAATTTTTTCTCCTGCTTAAAGAAAGTTCAAGAAAATACAAGAATATTCTAACCCTGGATTTTTGAACTTTCTATGGCATTGTATTAATTTATTATCTTTAAATTATAGCACTGAGATAATATTTTATTATGAACCCCTTAGTTTATAATCTAAGCCCTTTGAAATACAATTTCTTTCAGGTGAATCCCTTAGAGCTTCAGTGGCCCCCAGTTGGGAAATGCTGTTCAAAAACATAAGACAAAATGCAGTTCTTGTAATGAATATTTTTAAATTTTAACTGTCCTGCATATTTTTTTCTTTTTGACAATCATTAGTGATTTTATTTACCAGAATGATTTTCATAATAAATCAATAAAATAGTTTCACAATATCAGTTATTAAAATTGCAGCTAAAATTCACCCAATGCCTAAATTCTATATATTTTATTTTATAGTTATTTTAAATAAAATATTAACAATAAAACATTTTTTAAAACGTTAAGTTTAAGTAACACAAAATTTTCCATAAAATAATATATACTAAACAGTTCACAAGATAGAAAATTTTAAAAGTTGAAAATATGTTTTTCTTTAGTAAATATATATATATGTAGAGGATAAATAAATAACTTGATTTTTTGAAGCATCTTCAGGAATTAAAGAGTATTATTGTAAAACTTTACAGAACCTATTTTTAAAATGTATTAATATAACTGAAATATGTGTGCCAAAAAATAATATCAACAGAAAATAGCAATAAAATATAAAAAGAATACAATTTTTATTATAATGTTTTTCTTAGAAGGCTAAAAAAGTAACCCGGAAAAGAATGCAAAAAAAAAAAAAAAATTTAATATTTAATTCAGGGTGATTTTAATTTAAAAAGATAGTTCTAGAACATGAAATCAAAGTTATAAAAAAGATTAAACTAGTACTATAAAACAAAATCAATTAAAATTTTTAAAGGAAATTTTTAAAAACATTCAAATAATTTCTAAACGAATGAAACTAACACAGTAGATTCCCAATATAATGAACACCACTAAGGTCATAACTAAATATAATTTAAATTATAGTTGCAATAATATTAATAACAATCTAAATGCATAATTCTTGATATTAAAAAAACAAATTACATTATACTAAAAGGATGCCTAAATTGAGACCATTGTACATATAGAATCAATAATTTACAGATTTATATATATTTCCTTTGGATTATTAATAGCATTTCATATATAGATGTAAATTTTGAGCCCTTTTAGAAACTACTTCAAAGACAAATTATGATTGTGAAACCGTACTAACAAAGTGTATACATATTTACAACTATTTACATGTAAAAAATCATTCTAAAACATGAAGGTACATAAAAATAAATAGCTTATAAGTTACATAAGAAATAAAAACAGGGACTTGTGGGGAGAGAATTCAACAGAGAAAATTTTTCTTTTTGCAAAACATATGCCAGTTATTTAATTACAAATATGTCTTCATTAACACTTACATAACTATTTAATAATTTGCGGAAGTAGTATTAAAAGAATTAAAGTACATAAAATAATTATTAAATGATTCTTTTATTATTCTGTATATTCATAAAAATTATCTTTTTACAAAATAATTTAAGCCATTAGAACTTTTGTAAATTTAAGATCTAAATGACTATTATATATTTATGAATCATAAAATAAAAAGAGTAATGGAATACTTTTATAGTATAAAGAAGAATTTATATTCTTTAATTGGAATTAAAAACATGGTCTATTCTCTTGAAGCAAACAATATTCATTATCTCAAGAAATTAATTTTAAAACTTTAGCAGCATTATTTTTTAAAGCTTTGGGTGAGAACAATTTTTATTTTGAAATCTCTTAATTTTTATCTCTTGTGCTAATATTTAAGCATGGATAATTTAAATGAAACATTATTATACCTTTAATTTTCCCTTTCAAATTAACTCCTGCAATTAGTTACAGAAAAAGAAAATTACACGTAAGAGGGGGAATAAACATTTATATGGAAAAGAATCTTTCCCCTCTTAATTTTTGTTTCATAGGTTATTTTTAAAAAAAGTTTGATGAATACTTCCGGAAAAAAATCCTAAGCTATTTCTTTTCTTAAATGAGAATATTTTACTGACTAGTAAAATGAAATAAACATAATCAAATTGGTTTTCATGAATGGTGAAGATTTAGTCTGAAACAGAGAAGTTTTGAAGTATTTTTCTATGAATTAAATCAAATACAATAAAAATTATAAACTAATAAAAGTATATCTTTTTTATAATTAAGAAATTAGTATGAAAAACTGTTAATAACAACCATCCATGGATGAAGTTACTGAAACATTGAGTCTCTTTAATTTTAGTAAGCAATATGTGGAAGACACAGATATTGTAAAAAGCTAACATAATTTAAGCATATTTTTGTAAGTGAAATGTTATAACATGCAAGAGTGGTGCAATTGCAAAGCAAAATTTAACAAATATTGTACAACAGGAAAATCAGGGGTAAAAAAGCTCTATTTTTTATAGAAAATTTGAAGAGATTAAATATTTGCAAGATCACTGTTGGAATAGAGCACAAATAGCAGCCCAAGCTTGGCAAGCATTTTAGAATAAACTGCAAAGGCAGAAAAACACTTAGAGATGAAAATTTCAATTATAAATCATAGCCTACTCTAATAAAAAACAATTCATATTCTCACACAATTTTATTAAGATCTCTCATAGACAATCATCATCTAAATTCTTATGGTTTAAAAAGCTTTCAGTTATCCATTTAGTTACAAAAATCGAAATATATATCCAAATTGTTAAAACTTAACCTTGCAAATTTCTTGCACAGATATAAATTTTAGCCCATCTCCATCAATATTTAAAAATTTTTGAACTTGAAAATGTCACCTTACTTTATTTATTTTTTCTTAAATCTCACAATTTTCTTAATTTGCTTGAAATAAAATTTTAATGTTTTCCGATGGAGGTTTAAAAAAATGATAAATTTACCAATGCAATTTGTTATTAATTTATTTTTGTTTATGAAAGAAAGGCAAGGGGGGGGGGATAACAGCTTATATTCTACTTTTCTAAAATTAATTTATTAAATATGCAATACTTTGCTCATGGCAAATTGCATAACCTTTTTTCTAACTTAAATACCATTTTATAATAATATTTCCTACTTTTGTCAAATCTATCAAATGGGCAGAACAACAAAAACACAACTGAAATAAAGTCAATAAAACAAACAAAATAATAATATTACATCTAAACACAAGTAATATAAAAAAAAATTTTTAAGGGGACACAGTAGGATTCAATTGACAAAAATCGGTCAAAAAGTCAACTCTAACCTTTTTTTAGCCTAAATTATTCTTTATATACTTTTCTATGACCACACAAAATTTGAAAGCTCTAAACTTAAAAAACGCAGAATTATGACAGCTTTTACGTTCGATTTTATTCACATCCCTATGGCAAATCAAAACTTTAAGCTGACTTATCTCAGAAAGATAAAATAACTAGTTTGATTTCATTTAAAATGCTAAGGTTTTTTTTATTGGGCCTAATGCTTGGAATTTTTTTTTACCCATTGCTAACTGTACATGTAACAAAAGTTGGTATGCATTTTTGAATCAAAGCAATACTTATTTTTTTTAAAAATAATTAAACTCAGAATTTATACATTTTTTAAGGAATTTTTCAATAAGTATTCATAAAAAGAAGCATTGTATGAATACCAATCATGTTATCACAAAACCCATACCAACTTTTGTTATACATAGTTTGACGTACTTGTAAATGAAATTTCCCACATGTACTTAAATTTTTGTAGGAGGAGTAGCATTTTAAAATCACTTAACAAATTTTAAGTAAAATATAAGTTTTTTCCTTAAAATATTAAATGGCTAACTTTTTATAAAATTTTGAGCACAAAATCTGTTTTACATAGTATACACACATAGGAAGCAATCAAAAAAAACTTTGAAAATCCTTAAATTAAAAATTTTTGTGTAAATTGTACTATGTCCCCTAAAGTCAATTCCTACTTATGTCAACAAAGAAATTTTTTATTTTGGTTACTTTTTTATCAAATAATTACAATTAATATTAATATGTATATACATGTGACAGAATCACAATATTAAGTGACAATTTTTATTAATTATCATTAAAGTATTGTATTGTCATCCAAAACAATCATGCATATAAAATTGCAGTTCAACTGAATGCTTTAAAATGTGAGGGGAAAAAAATATTTTAAAGTCACCAAAAATGATGCCAATGTTGCTGTATCAGCAATTCTTTGAATAATTAGTTTTAATCAATTAATTTTTATTAATTATAATTGAGTTATCATATTGTCATTCAATATAATCGCATATATAAAATTTCAGCTAAATTGAGTGCTTTAAAATGTGATTTTATTAATGATTGAAACTTTGAACAAGATATACATAGGGAGATTGTAAACTAATAGTAGGGATTGAAACACAATGTAAATTTTACTTCTGTAATGAATAGTTCAACACTGAAAATAATTTTAAACAAGTTCTGCATATTTCAGATCCAAAAAAAAAAAAAAAAAAAAAAATAGGATATACATGTTAAGTTATATAACATTAATCCATCCAAATCATACAGATTAAGAAAATAATTTCTCAATCTTTTCCTTTTCATTGATTTTTCAAGCAGAGCATCTCACTTATGCAATATTTTTGGTACGAAAAAGATGGTTAAAAACACAAAATGCAAGTTTTCAGATACAATTTCAAGTTATGTTATACTTTCCTCCTATATCCAAAGTTTAAAAGCATATAGGATTCTTAAGCGATAAGAAATTACAAAACTAACTGTAGCATATTTAATGAAATAGTAATGAAACATTATTATTCATTTGTAACTTGAATGTAGGACTGATCAAGATGAAATTTTAAATTTAATATCATTATTAAAGAATTATTAATATTTCCAATCCTCCTTTTATGAGTTTTCATACTGTTAAATGTTTTTGAAATTTGTGTATAAACTATAGAATTATGACTGATTTCTTTCAATTGCTCCTTAGTTATTAGTTGACAGTCAGAATTTTATGGTGCTAAAGAAAATGAACTATTTTAACATTTACTTGAAAAATATTCTTTTAAAGGAAAAACAGCTTTTGTTGTTCAATATCCCATACAGCCCAATTAATCAACAGTTCTATATAGCATTTTTCCACGTACTAAACCTATTCATCAAAAAACACCTCACAGTTTTTTTGGTAAAGACAACAAAACAAAATTTAAGAAACTAACTATGAACAATGAAAAATATTTTGATGTTTTGATATCAATGCACAATAGTCTCATTATACTGTTTGTGAGATTATTTTAAATTTAAGCCTTAAATTTCACAACATATCACAATGAATATCACTAAAATGAGAGATTCAAAGATAAAGTCAAAATATTAAACATTAGAACACTGAATATAACAGAACAACAAAGCAATAGATGTTATTTTCAATAAAATTATAACAATAAATAAATAAAATTATAAAAAATTAAATCAATAATGACTAGATAAAAGTACAAAATTTGAACTTTAATATATGCACACCTAAAAATATATGACTCAAAATAAATGACTAAATGCATACACAAATATGACTAAAACTATATTTTTCACAGACTAGAAAAAATATATGATTGCATAGAAAACGAGATTCAGAATCTCTTGAATTAAAAGATAAAAGATATTTTCCATCATAGCAAAAAGAATGATAAATAAGTAATAGCTTATTAAATAGTTCACATTAGAATAGGTTTAGCTTTTCTGATACATAGAGAATATGACTCATGTTTACTTCTTTCGATGCATAATAAAAACACATATTTTATTATATCTCCCATAATTCCCTCAATCAATCAATATATACATTTTAACAAAATTTTAACTTCTTAAATTAAATAGAATAATTAATTATATATTCAACAGGTAAAAATAAAAATATCTTGATTACAACATAAAAATTGATTTGATCAATGATTAACAAATTTTAAGTTACTTTCCACTAAATGATTGTACATTTCAATAAATTAAAAATAAATATACAACAATAAAGTTAAATTTCACACACTTGGGATGTAAAGATATGGCTTCTATATCATTATATACAAAAAAAAACCCATAAAATTCTGAAAAGAGCTTTCATTAAAAAAAACATTCATTGCTTACTCTCATCCCTACTAAATACTCTTCTTAATTATTCATTCAGAAAAAAAATTCTGAAATAGCAAATTGAAAATCAAGATGGATTTCAACAGTTATTAAATGTAAAATCATTGTGGGTGCGTTTTAAAAAATTCCAATTGGAACATTTGGCAGGACATATCTTACTACTTAACTTGATCTGGAATTATCAGTTTCATTTTCTATTACAGTAGGTGCTGGAGCTATCTTGGAGTGTTTGAAGGAGGCAAGAGGTCCTTTGTGAAGATTCTGCGGTCCTTTTGCTCGACTTTCTGATCTATAGCTTAAATTACTTGGATCTGGACCTCGACAATATGCAGAATTAGGACCCTTATGATTTTTTGGATCTGGTCCAATCCACGGCAAGTATTCTTTTCTAAAAAACATAAACAAATTACAAAACGCATGATTCGACAAAACTGAAGAAGAATGATTAGTAGTTAAAAAAAATTAAAAGCATTGAACAGGAAAATTAAACTTTATCAATTTTTAAATCTATAAAATGAAAAAAAAAAAAAGACTTTTTAAAAAATAATGAAAATAATTATAATATAAATAATTTTAAATGCTTTTCCTCAAGCAATAAAAAAATGTGTTAGTGGTTAGAATTTTTTAATTCTCAAACTATGTTGTTGTTGTTATTAATCCTCCAAGGTTTGACGAAGTCAGTCAAGACAATAAGTCTGTTGATTCTAATGAAATCAAGCACAAGAAGTGGAGAAATATAAAAATCCTCTCGAGAAAGGCCCAAACAATCCTGAATGTCCTCGGGTGAAGATATTCTCAAACTATAATCAAGGATAATACATACCATAAAATCTGGCATATAACACGCACTTTTAACACAAATAAAGAAGATCCAAATTTACAGTTGCACATTATACACAGGGTATAAAAATGAGAGCTTTAAAAATTTTAAAAAATGAAGCATAGGAAAATTAGACTTCATGTATTGAAATACTGTTCTTTAAAATAAATGCCATTCCATACAAATTTAAAAGGTTGTAGTTTTAGAAGTATGCTATTTTTTTTCTAAAGCTTGAAATAATACCTCAAATAAAATGATTCCAAAACATAAGAGCATTGCAAGTGTACATTTCAGGTTCCTTCATAAAAAAAGGGGTGCATGTTATATGGCAAAAATACCTAAAAATTCAAAAATGTAGCTTGAAAGTATAGGTGCACATTAAATGGCAGTGCCCATTATATGCCGGATTTTATGGTAAGAAGATCCTCTTTTTTTAAATGAAATTTTAAAGATAAAAATTGACATTATTAAGCAAAATGCAGAAACATAGGTCTTCAGTTTGAAAAAAAATTATTATTACCTATAAAATAATATATTCAAAAGGGAAAAAACTTACAATAGCAGACTTTCACATGGTCCTTTCCTAAGAGAAGGATCAGGACCTCGGGCTCGAGTACGATAGGCAGACATATTTTCAAAATCATTTCGTGTACTCGTTGCTTTGGAAACTCTACAAAAGAAAAATACAAAATAAATGAGAAAAAGGAATCTTCAATTTCCAAAATCTCCATTAAAAAATTCCAACTATTTAAGCCCACAAACATCAACAGACAGAAAATATTCATGCTTTTAAGCTTTGAAAGAATAATTTAAAATATCAGAGAGAAATAATGTACTCTCCCAACTCTTTTGATCTACAGTTACAATTCCATTTTCATTTTGTATACATCTTCCTGTTAAATAATTACCATATATTCCAGCACCATACCATATATGCATACATTTTAAAGACAAAAATATAAGAAGAAAACTCACAAGTGTCCATTGCATGCTGGATAAAAAAAGTGATTTTAAAATAATAAAAAAAACTTTTGTATGTATCTAAATGATGTTTATTTAAAAGAAATAACAAACTTTATTGATTTTGTTCCCTTCTTTCCAGTAGAATTAAATTATTTCATGCCATAAATTCACTACACCAAACCAAAGTTGCTTTAAAGTTTTCATTTTAACTTGAATTCTTTTTGATCCACACTTTCAAGCAAATTGTTTCTTGTTATAATTAATCCACACAGACAGTTTTTCAGTACTCGGTTCGCAACATTTTCATCTGAGTTAGGCCATTTCACATTACTACTTTATACAATACACATTTATAACTTGGTATATTAATTATTATAATTTCATTTCATTCTTGTAATCATGTATGGAGCTTTCACTAAAACTAAATATCATCACTGCACACACACAGCACAATTCCTTCCCTTTTTTTTGGAAAATAGAATAATTTTGCATTCAAAACTAGTTTTATGTATCCTTCTTTTGGCAGCACCCATATTTATTATTAAAAGGAAAGCTAGATCAATTGTATTCAGTTACAGTAAATGGGATTTACAAAAGCTTTTGATGTTCACTTTCAAATTGCCACTTCAAATGACCGGAGGGAAACATCTGACTCCTTTGTTTTGGTTAGAAGTATGTTCTTACCTTAAATTGTGTCTCACTTTTAAAAAAAATCTAGAATGACATTCTTGTTTCCATCTTTATTGAATACAATCATCTTTGTTAACAGAATTATTTACTACTCGCTTAAGCATTTTCCCACCATATATTATTTCCCTTATTGCTTATCAATTCAGTATACCATTGTTCAAAAGCTAGAGAAAGTCATTCAAATGAATAATTTCAAAAGACGAGTATAGATCATGTGCCCCCATGCACTAACACACTTCAGATTTCTCTGAAAAGACAGTGCACATTATATGGAGAATATAATTTAAAACCACATTAAAATTTTTTATGTAGAAGTGTGCATTATATGTCAGAATATATAGTAATTTCAAAATGATTTACATGTTTTTCAGTTTACATTCAAAAGATTTTTTGATAATCAATAGCAATATGGGTTATGAATCCAGACCTTTTTTTAAAAATAAACAAAATGAAAGAATTTAAAAATAAAACATCTTAGAGATCCTTCTGCGGTAGCCATCAACAGAAACAATCTTATAGTACCATATACATAGTAACCAAATTTTCATAATTTTTTGGTGAAAGGCACAGTTAAAGTGAATATCAAGGCAATGAAAATAGAATTGAGAAATTGGGAGATACCAGCAACTTAATACGATTAAACCTTATTTGAATGCATTTATATAAATGCAAAGTAATGTCCAACAATTTTTATAAATTCCATCAAACTTATTATTAAATAAAAAAAGCTCATATTTATTAAATACATGCAATATTCTCTTCTTTCTTTAATATTGCTTAACTTCTTTAAATTTAAAATTTGAAAAAAAAAATAATATTTTTCATAAATTTAATCAGAATCCCTAAAACTAGTTAACTTCCTAGTAATTCAAAGAGTTATTTGAAATAACATTATATATTCCATTATTTTTCAGTAAGAAAGACTTTTATTCATTCAACAGCATAGACTAACATGAAAAGTTATCTTAAAAGTTAATAACAATTCAGAAAATGATTCATTATATTTACAGATGTATTCACAGATAAATAAAAAAAAAAAAATGTGGCATGAAATTTTAATAAGATAAAAAGATTTACTTCATAACTTCTTTTTTAAACTTTGGTCTTGAAGTACGATCTGTTATAGTTGAAGTAGAGGTGCTTGTAACTTTACGGGCAGGAGATCCAGTAGTAGCAAGGCGGCTAAAAAAATCCCATAGTAAATAGTAAAACTTATTTATAAGAATATGTGTAAAAACAAATGTAACAAAATAAAATTTACTTCTGCCAACAAACTGAAAGAACAATTAACATCTACTTCACCATTAAAGAGTTAAAAGAAAAAAAGATGGGCCACCATCATCTCTCACCATTAAAGAGTTAAAAGTATCCTACACAAGTAGGACACTTTTTAATAAGTGTTATAATAATTCTCACTGAAATGAGAAAATTTATATCATTTTTAAAAGCTCTAACTAATAGAACAAAAGTATAACATTAATACATTAATTTGCTAATACATTTATAGTGCAGTAACTGAACTTAAAAAGTATCAATACCGATGGGTTCCCATTCCTTTGTACTATATGATGCCCTTTATGTTCCACACCTTTCTTAAATTTTTACCTAAAATGCTCAGTTAAAAGCTTTAAAAATAGATCTCTTAATGTTAAATGCACCTCTTGATGATATAGAAAAATTTGATAATACAAAATCCTGTATGTAACACTTTTCAAAGATGTGTCTACATTTAACTATACATAATTCATTTTAGATCCTAAAGATATATTTTTAAAAATATAAAAGTAATACTACTTTAATAAGGGTTTGAATTAATAAATGTATTTTCAAAAAAGCAATTGAATATTTTTTTAATTAGGTAATTAAACTCTTTCTACTTTGAAATGCCTGAATACTTGTTGAAAATTCCTTTTATCAGTTCAACAAATATTCAAAAATAAATTAAAAATGGCAATTCAATAGGCTTGATAATTTTCCATTGTTGAATCCCTTATGTGGTATTTGAAATCACACAAATATTATGAGACATTTATTTTCTCTTTATGTTTAAAAAACGTTTTTCGTGATTATGTAATAAATTCACACACACTTATTTATCTCAAACATGGGAACAATAATAAAAAGGCAGTAAGTCCTTTTCAATATTATGGTTAAAAATTTACATAATACATGTAAATTACAGTTTTACAATTTGAGCAATGAGTATGAATAGTTGTATAATTTGTACAGTGGGGGTTGTTTTGCCATCAGGCAGACAGCGGGTACCTCTCCTTCATTATATACTTTTTAAAAAATATTCTTATTCCATCAAAAACAAACATCTTTAAATAATTAGTTGAACTTTTTCTTACTGTTAATAACTGAAAAGATGTTACAATGTTTTAAAAATAAAATTTTTGCATAAAATGTTTTAATACATGAGTCCAACATAGCTTTTATTTAATGTCTCTGTAATTAATTATTAGATTCAAATGAAATTTGAAACATGAACTTCTTACAGCATTCTTTGGAAAAAAGAAACGAAATTCTTATAGTATAAATTTCTTTTTTAAAAATTAATTCACAAAGTTAATTAAGATAATAAATCTCATTAATACAATTTAAATCCCTTTAAGCTATTAAAAGACAGGTAATGTTTTTGTTGATTACACACTAGTATTGCTTTTTATAAATTAATTAAAAATGTTAAACTAGTTATCACTTAAAGATTGAAGGAGTAAAATAATACGATAATTTGGATTTCCAAGAACAATAGAACTGGAAAAACAATATATAGAGAAATATTTGAAAATGAAATAAATTTTCTCTATGT
This sequence comes from Trichonephila clavata, assembly GCA_019973975.1. NCBI lineage: Eukaryota > Metazoa > Arthropoda > Arachnida > Araneae > Nephilidae > Trichonephila > Trichonephila clavata. The sequence continues at coordinate 27,572 of BMAO01031047.1, forward strand.
TTATATATGTGTTTCACAACTTTTAAACATCTTAATAATTCTCAGTACATACTGTCGAACCTCCAATTTATGAACCACTATTTTGTGAATTTCTCTACTTAGAGAACTTTTCCTGGAATCAGGAACATTTTATGATTTTCTTTGTAAAATTACCTCCAAATAGCAAAATGCATTTAACAAAATGTTTGTCTAGTGATTCGATTTTTTTTTTTATTTCTGAAATATTTCTGGACATTTTAAATCATTCTACACGTATTTGAGTAACAGCCAGAGACAGAGAATAATACAGGTTTTTAATTGCAGAAATATTTATTCAATTTACACTAAAATTTAAAAAGTTAAATGTGTAGTAAATGAAAATCACACCTTTGAAGGTATTGTGGATATTTAGAACTAAGAGTCTAAAGTGCAATAGTCTTTTTATAAAGATAAAGATGTTGTGTCTGTCTGATGTGCTTCCTGTTTTTAGTCAGAATGGTGAAGGGGTGTAAAGTTACGGTTGGGGTAGAAAGCGTAGGAAAATATGGCACACTCAGTCACAGTTAAGTTTGGTGAGAAGAGTAGGAAACACTCTCTTTTAATACATTTTATGGTGATCAATGGCCTTGAACTAATTTTAACAGGTGTCTATCTCACCGTGAGTAATAAAATTTTCATATAATATAATTCTGCTCATTTAATCCAAACAAAAAATTCTAACAAAATTAACAGACTCTAACAGTAATTAAATTTAAGGACATATGTGGTAATGTATGCTTAAAATAAGTAATTATAAAATAATGCTTAAAACTGTTTGTATAAAATTAGAATAAAAAGTTAAATAAAATTAAATTCCTTTAAATTAAAATTCATTAATTTCAAGGAAAAGTTCTTTCAAATATAAAATACATTGCCTTCTTTTCTTGTTTACCTTTTTTTATGAGTAAGATATATATAAAATAAATAGATAATAATTAACAGAAAAAGGTGTAAATAATTGCTTTTTTAATAATATAAAGTGTTTATGAATTTAAAATTTGGTTTACGTGGTTTATAAAGTATATTGAAAAACGAATCTCTATTTCACAGATTTTCCACATAAGAAACTTCTTTTCAGGTTTTAACGAATTTGTTAAATAGAGGTCTGACTGTATATCCATTGTTAAAATAAAATAATTTATAAAAGCAATTAAAAAAAATTTGAAAATTTTATAAATTAACAAGAACGCATATAAATTTTACAAAATTTAAGTTATTTTTTAAATATCTAGGGTACATAAATAAAAATAAAAGCAATAAAGAAAAAGAGTTAGCAAATAAATAAACTCTTGAACATTAAATACAACTATCTTACTTATTTCAAAACAATAAAACTAACACAATTCATAATATACCTTGGACTTTTGGATGGAGTTGCTTCACGGGAGCTGTCACCTAAGAAAGCATTCATTAATAAAAATGAACAGGAAAAGTAAATGCATGGTTTTGTAACAAAATATATATATATAAATATGGAAGAAATTTATATAAAATATAGAACATAACAGAAAATTTAAAAAATAAAAATAAATAAATAAAAAATATAAGATCAAATATAATGAAATACAAATAAGAACCTAGCGAGTCAAAATGCAATTTCGGACTTAGGACCGAATAAGTGGGGTTAAACTAGTTTGAAGGCGCCAACCTTCCCCCTTTGCAACTAGGTAGGAAAGACCAAAATAAAATAAATAGAAATTTAAAGTATAAAAATTCTAAGTATAAAAAATTCAAAGTATAAAAAATCCAAAGTATAAAAAATCTCATAGAAATATGAAAGAACAACCGACTACTATTAAGCAAAAAATTCTCCCAAAATGTTTAAGCAGAAAAATATCAAAAGAATTACCCAGTAAAAGGATTCTTCCAAAAAGATTTTAAAACTTCTGCTCACAGAGCTTATTCCAGGAGATCCAACACTCTAGAAACCGATGGAAAGCTTATATATGTTGTGATAAAAATCTAAATTGTACTTAAATGCATCCTTTATACCAGCTTGTAAGGAAGACACCAAGAAAGATTACATTCAAATTTGGTAGGCTATAACTTGGTTGGTTGTCACAAATGTAGAAAATTGGTTGGTTGTCAAAATGTAGAAATTTGGTTTGGTTGCCAAAAATGTAGAAATTTTTCATTTTATAAGATTTTTAAGAAGGGTGTGGAAAAAATAAACTGTGTGAAGAGTGTTAAAACAGAATCTTCACAGCAAAACCACTAAAATGTTGACTTTGAAATCCTATTGTTGTATGGTGGTTTTGAAATCAGAAATAGCAAGACGATTAATGTATTTGTGATGAATATATGTTCTTAAGAAGTTAAAAGGATAGTCATGATCTAAGCAGCATTGGAAGAATTTCTTGATATTATTAAATTTATCTATTTTGTTGGTAGTTAAGTTATCATTCCTAAGTAAAAAATTCAAAACAATATTTCTGTAAATTGATATATGCAAATTGCTGTTCCATACAGGAATTTTAATTACATGGAAACTAAAAGAATCTCTTTTGTCATAAATGTTACAGACTACTCTATTGTCAATAAGATGCAAGTCTAAATCTAGGAATTCAACCATATTAGAATTAAAATTAGTTTTAAGAAGGTTGAGATTGTCAGGGTAGAACATAATATTTGGTTTGAATTCACTATTTTTACCAAAAATTATTATATCATCTATATAACGGTAAAGTAAGAAAGATTCATCAAAAATATGATCAATTTCAAAAAAATGTAAATATAGGTTAGCTAAACTATTACTGGCAGGACCACCCTGAGGTAATCCTCTGATCTGTTTAAAAAGATTTTGATCAAATGCTATGAAATTTTCTTGTAAAACAAGATTAACCAGGATATCAAATTTTTCCTTTTTCATTGAATTATGCAATTCATATTTATCATAAATTAAATGTAGAACTCTAATCATATCATCTATATCAATAGAATTAAAAAGGTCCTCGAAGTCAAAGCCGTGCATGGAAAAAACTGTCATATCCTTCGTGACTCTAACAATCTCTAAGCTATTTTTAATTATTGCTGTGTGTTGAAAGCTATCGATAGTATTTTGAAGAAGGGATTGTAAAATCTTTCCAGACTTCGTAATATATGTATTATACCCATTAGTAATACTACGAAATTTTATTGGATTTTTGTGGAATTTTGGTGTTAAAAAAATTCGTGGGTATTTAATAGTTTTGAGATGAATATTTAATCTTTTGTTTAAAGCCAAAAGACGATTATCATCTTCTCTATTGCTGTGAATCGACTTTTGAAATGCATTATTCTTTAAAATATGATCACTTAATAATTTACTATAAAAATATTTACATATTATTGCATAATTAGCAGAGACTTTATCAACATATGTTATCACGAAATCCTTTTGAATATTATCTATCGATACTTTAAGGTCTTTATACATAATTTCATTTTCAACGTTGAAATCCAATTTTCCAATTTCTATTGCAACAAGAGATCTAAATTGATTGAATGCTTCTATCTTCATTCCGTATTTAATAGCCATTTTAAGGTAGAAAGTATCCAAATCTCTTGTGATTTGTTTTACAACGTTGGATTTATTTTTTGTGATCATAAGTCTGAAGCCAGCACCTTTTTCCATAAAATTTCTCAATAAATCATCTTTTATAATGCCAAGGTCTCCAGTGACAACGTGCTGATGATATCCATCGATATAATCACAATACAAATAGCATTTACACTGCTCCGGACATAGGAGCTCCGAAACTTGATTATAATTGAAAATAAATCTACCAAGTTTCTTGTTATATTTGAAAGCCTTTTTAATAATAATATTTTTAATAGGAAAAAAGGATTGATATTTCTGAAATATACCTGAAAAATTAATTTTGTTAAAGGATTTATTCATAAATAACATGGTACAATATTCTGTAGTGTAATTTTCTACTACATCTAATTTGATATTCATTTTTTGTACTAGATAATTATTAAGATCTCTAATCATATGCATACCATGGGAATCCAAAAACTTACATCTGCTTAAAATATCTGTCATAATTTTAATTTCTGTTTTATTCATTCCAAACATAAAAGATTTAATTAAGCCTGCATTAAAGTTATCATCAAATTTATTAGCTAACTCCAACATAGACCTCTTGAGAGTAGTGCTGTTTCTTGTAACTCTCTTTCCACGCTTAGATCTTGAAATTCTTGAGATTCCAACTTTAATGTTGTTACCAAAAGATTTATCGAATTTCGGAATATATAATGACTCTTCAGATTTTTGTTTAAATGATGGCAAAATATTTCTGTTGTTCCAGATAATATTCAAACCATAAGGATAAAATGTTCTAAATGCACCTATACAAAAGTTTTCAAACCACAATCTCTGTTTGGTATTTGGCACTATTTTAAGTATGTGTACAGCTATATTATTAAATCCATGTTTGTTAAAGTGCCCGATCTCAACCTTACTCTGATTTTTGTTACACTCAAATCTCTTAGAATCAGATCTATGCTGATTTAGTCTAATATTGATAGTATTCGAGGTCTGCCCTATGTAAGAGAATTTACACACATTACATGACGTAACGTATAACGTATTAGTTAGTGATAAATTTAACATATATTTAAATTTTAATAACTTTATTAAACATTGTATGGAGTATGGATACCCTCCTAAATTTATAAAAAGTTACCTAACAGTTAAATAAAAATATGTTATAAGTTGTACAGTTAATTGATAGATGGCACAGTTAATTGATATCTAAGTAAATTAACAATATTATATTTTATTTAAAATTAATTGTATATGTCTAGCTGGTACTTTTAGTTTCTATAAATTTTAAAATAAAATATAGAGTTTTTAAATGTGTATATATATAGTAGTAATGTTATTTTATCAAAACTTAATAATTTTAAGCATTACTGTTATTGTCCATTGCCCGGGAATATGTTTTGCTATACACGTGGTAAATCTTTATCTAACAGTTTTAACTTTGATTTAAAATATTTTAGTAATTCTTACAGGCTATAATATTATCGTTTTACATTAATAGATTATGGTTTTATTTATAATAATAGTTAAATTTCTCTAGAAATTTCTTGCTTTCCCTATGGCCAAGAGTATTGACAAATTCAGGTGAAGGTTGGCTGGCCAAAAAACATTGTTTAAACCTGCAATCCTGGTTCCTAAGGCCAGGAGTTTGCTCTAGTACTACTGTGGCAAAGACTATTCTATCATGACTATAGTTATCTTAGATTTATAACTATTTTTGTATATTTTTGTAATATATATTAAAATTCTAATAAAAATGAATTTTTAATAAAATTTTAAACTGGTTTGAAAGACATAAATAGTTAATTACTGTTGATCAGCATACACAATGTAAGTCAATATACTTAAAAAGTTATTTCAATATAAACCCCATCATCAAAATTTAAATAGCTGATTTGTAATTTATGTCTTCATTAAAACATATTATCAATAATAAAAATCTATAAAATAATTATGAAAAATTTCCCATCATAATTAAGAATGATTTCTCCTGATAAATGTTCAAGACATTTTTTAAAATATATGGTTCATTTATTTATTATTAAATCTTTTTACAGAAATAAATATACTTGTATTATTGTTTTCTTTTAAATGAAAAGTTCAATCTTTTCCATACAGAAAATTAATGACTTGCTTAAAGTAATTTATCCAAGATGCATACTTTTTAAATTGTTGATTAGTAAATCTAACAGAACATACTAGATAGCAGAGAAATACACGGAAATCATCAAAGCCAATATACAAAGGAAAACAATCCCTAGAGAAAAAGTTCGAATGCAAATAATAATTGTGCCAAAGAAACAAAAATCAACTAATTCAATCAATCAAGGAAATAATCAACTGTTTCCTTCTCCTTTTGTAATTCTATTGTATATGTTACCGGCAAAGTATGAAATCCGGCATTCTATACAATGCCTAAATCTAGCCGGCAATGTATGAAATGATTCCTATTTCACACATTGCCTAGGCATTCTATAGAATGCCTAATAAAAAACTGGCAAAGTATGAAATACATCTCAGATTCACTTCGAATATTGTCAATTGGCAAGATATAAAACTTTTAATGCGTGTCTCAGGCTCAGAATCTTTTAAGTTGTACATTGCTGTTTGTTCGGAAATGTCAAAATACTCAATTTTACTTAAACTTATTCAACAAAAAATTGGTTTTTTCCTGTGCTACCTGAAAATGGAGAAGCAAGCTATAGTGTTGGAGAATGAGCCATGGTCTAAAGCAGGGGTCGGCCACCTATGTCACACGTGCCACATGTGGCACGCAGAACAATTCTCAGTGGCACTTTGCACTACTCAACAAATTTGTAAATTTTTGAATTGTTTCAAAAATGCTCTACAGTGTGGTTCGCTGAATCATATTGGTAGATTGATTTGACACGCAGCAGCTAAAAGGTTGCCGGCTTATGGTCCATAGACATGAAACAGCTGTTCAACGGTTAGTTGCCTAAAATTCGAGTTGATGCTCCGAAAAAAAAGGTTTTTTCTTAACTGAAATTACTTACTAGAAGTTAATAACTGATATAAAAAATGCTAAAATGACTACTAAGAAGAAACACAGGGACTATTGGTTGCTGAATAGCTTTTTTGTGATGTTTGTGGAAAATAAAAGTAAACCCATTTAAACTGTTAAAGAAAGCGTCAGCACCATAAAACAGTGGTCCCCTACCCTTGTTCCGTGGATCAAAGGGTATCAGATCACTCAAGGAGCATTAAATTATTTCCATTATATTTGCCGGGGTTATTTTTCACGTGTTTGTGCGACTTTCCATGGAAATCACTTTATATTTTATGTGAAATCATTTTGTAATTATTTTTGGTGCAACTGAATTTTACTCTGAATGCATGTTTAAATACAAGTAAATTATAAAATCAAAACAATTTAAAATATAAATAATCAACGTCCCACCCTCAGTGGGCCACCATAAAATTATCAAACGTTGACTGGCCCGGAAGAGAAAACTGTTGGGAAGAGCTGCTATACAGTATTATGTCATGGATTCTATTTTTCCCCAATGGGGCTGCAGATTCATATTTTTACCATTTTCAGACCTAGTACATTCTCCAGTGTGGCATCATGTAAGCGATACCAAATGCCGCCAGTAATTTTGACACCCAGTTTGACGATGTGAGCTTGTTCTAGGAATTTAATTAGCCAAGAGCAAAATTAATTTCATAATTCTGGGGATATGATAGAATTCTGAAATAACTTTCAACCAAATGCAAAAATGTTATACGTTATGATATTGAAATGTACATCCACCTACGTGAAATTTGCCAGAAAAAAAGGAAAATTATTTTTTTTAAAAAAATGTATTGTAATACAAAACACTGATTTTTTTTCCGAATGCCAATATATTGGCACTTGTAATGAGTAAGAAATGGGATGGTTTCTATCAACTTGGAACTTCTGAAGGAATTTTAATACCAAGTATATGTGAAATCACAATTTAACAATAATTTTTTTAACAGCAGTCTCATTATTTTGTCAGAATAACATTTGTACTTTTAGGAATGTAAGTCATTGATATAATATCCTTATCATGACCTTTTTTCATACTTTGCCTAAATAGCTTTAAGCATTCTATACAATGCCTAGGAAAAGTATGTAATCAATCTCATATTTCATACTTTGCCTAAAAACGTCCGGCATTGTATAGAATGCCGGCATTTCATACTTTGCCGGTAACATATATAAGAATAAAAGTATTCATTATTAAAATTTTTAAGTGTTTCAAAAATAAAATTTTAATAAAATAGGAAGAACTATCAAGGAATTTTGTAAATTGTTACTTAATAAAATTTATTGTGATGAGTAATGTCCCATTTAATAGTAACACAACTATTGACTATTAATCTTGCACCTTTGAACCATTGAAATATATAACCACAACCACAAAGTTTCACACAATCTTGAACTTTACAAAAATTTCCCCACTTTCTTAAAATTTAATTAACTTATATTTAATAAACATCTTAATATAAATGTATTCTGACAAAAAAAATCATTCACTTATCATTTATGAATGACCTTAAACATCTTTTCTGAAATCCTTTTTTACTTGTAAGTTCTTTTCACGCAAATTTTAAAAATTAAAGAAGTAAATAATGAGTAAAACAGAAAGAAAGAAAAGTCTTAAAACTAATTTTTATCATTACCTTTCCTGGACTGTCTCTCAAGACTTGAAGGCCTAGAACCTGTCTCACTATCTTGAGAAGCGGAAGCATGTCGGCTTCTAGGCGGAGGGATGGGAGGTGAATCAGCAGATAACCCAGTAGCAGGACTAGAATCAACTTGGGCAGTTCCAGTCCCTGCTTCTGAATGAGGAACTAATGGGCGAGCTCTACAATTTAAAAAAAATATATACTGTTACGAATTTTGTATAAAATAATGTAAATAATTTGTATTTGGATGTGCAATGCCTTTATATTACTCTATGCCATATTTATTTCATGTTAAAATTGTAATATTCACAAGCAACGCCGTCCCTTACGTTATAATGGCGATTCAGTGGGAACTTGCCGAAATATTGGCGATAGAGCCAAGTTGGCATCATTTTTGGCGACCAATTTGGCGAGTTCGGGACCCTCTGGATTCTTCTAGAAATTAGTAGAGAAATCCACTAATTTCACGATCTGTGGCGCGAGCGCATCTTTCCAGAAATTTCGGCCCCTGCTATAAATAGAGCGATACTCGCCGCAACAGTCTGTCTGATTTCAACCAGCGAGTAGTGAGCATTGTTTTGATTAGCAATTAGTAGACTTGCCTTGAACTTGATCAGCTCGGCTGTGCTTATGAATAGTCATTTATGTATGTGTATTTTAGACACTGCTTATTGTGTCTGAGCGCTGTTGAAGGTGTGAAATCCTTCTGTTATTTATTCTGTGAATTTTGCTGCTGAATCCTGTATTTCAAGGATTGATTTTCGACAATAAATACTCATCACTCTTAAAGAACTGTCTTGTTGCTTACGACTGCTTTTGTATAAAATCCTCGAACATCGATCTACATAACAATACATAATTAAGAGTCCTATTAAATTACGTATGTTTAAACAATGCTGAATCGAATGCCAATTTCTTTAAACTAAAATATATATAAAGAGATGAACTATATAGAATTTTTAAGTATACTAGATTTATCATCAATACCTTGCCAACACAGTTAAGGGGCTATTCATGAAACCATTCAAATAAAAAACAATGTATTGTTATCAACAAAATGTTCCTAAGAAGGAATGTAAAGGTAAAAAAAATATTTAGAATTAAATAACAGGAAACAAGGATTTATTTAATAAAAAATAAAACATATTAAAAAGTAAGAAAACCTTAAATGTGTTAAAAAAACAATAATAATCTGAAAGGAAAAAAATGCTTTTAGAGAGAATTAACCAGAAAAGCAAAAGAAAATCTAAATTTGGAAATTAAGAATCATAAATTTAATAGCAATTAAATACAGTCTTAAAACTATTTTACAGTGTGACCATTATAATAAAGAACCAAATTTTAAAGCAATCCATATTTGTATTGAACAACTAGCACTTTAAATATAAACAGAATCCTTAGTGATTCCTCCATATGTCAGCTCATCCTGGTTATCATAATAATATTTTATTTATCCAACGCATGTGCTTGGCTTCTTGACCATTTGACAGAGACTCTCAGTAACGACTGATGATGTCATCAATTGAGTTATTCATCGATAATAATATGTGTTTTACTTAATTTAAAACATTGCACACACACACACAAAAGTAGCTTTTCTCATTTATCTATTAATCTATTTAATTAAAAATAGATTATATGCTGTTCACAAAGTAAATCTAGTACTGTACAACACTAATAGAAAAAATACTTATAATATAATAATATATGTTTAACCAAACTGGTATGTGTATAAATTTGTTTTAATTCTTTGAAATAAAAATAGATATAATTTGTATAAATATCACTACACAGATAAAGATTACTTTTTTCCTAAACCGTATCGATTTTCAGTGGGTCAATTTTATAATTTATGCCTTATTTAATAAAAACGTGAATTAATACAATTAAAATGCTAATTTCAAGTTCCCATTTAGATTTAAAAATTTTTTTCTTCCATTTGCACAGATGGAGATTGGGATAAAATTTTAAATTTTTACACAAAGAGCTTTTATAAATAATTGACTTTAATCCTATAATACAGAGTAAAACACTTTAGTTAATCAAGGTTTCCAAACCATTTTGTATTTTCAAGGATTAATCTTGATTCTAATTCTCCAAAAAATTTCAGAGCTTTTTACATGTATAAAAAGAAAAAAAACTCAGTTTTACAGCAAATAGAACTTTTTATATTATCTACGTAAAAGTCATGCTACATTAAATTATCCATTCTTCACTATTCAGAATAAGTACTCAATTCTTGAAATCAGAATTAATGAATATAAACTTAAATTCATATGCTTTAAAATGAATCTAAACATACCCATCCTGAGGAGTCATGGCAGCAAGGAACTGTTTGGCACGATCTTCATTGTAATTGCTACTATCTAAAGCCATGTTAACTAGAGTTCTTGAGATAGCGGGAAATTGCTCTTGCAGTCTGCTAACCACTTGTTTATAAAAGAAAAAAATTATCATGAATGGAAAGATAAATAGTTTTAACACAAAATAAATGTATGAATTCAAAGAAGAGTAACTTTTAAAATAAAAACTTTTAAAACAGAAACAGAAAAAAAATTAAAAGGGCACAAATATAGGATTTTGTAAAATTATTGGACTAATAGACATTTTCACCTTTTATGAAATTCTCTTTGAAAGTTCATCAGTTATAGAGATTTAAAAAATAAGTCTCAAAATTTTAAGTGAATGTCTCACACATTAAACAATAAAAAAAATTCTAAGTAATACTTTTCAAGGTTTTTTGCTCTAAGTGAATCTTTCTTTCCACTTTTAAAAGCATGCAAAATTACTAAGTTTGAGCTGTATACTAGTGTACATATCTTAATTACTGATCTTTTTAATATGCATTAAATTTGAGGAAAGATACCTTTAATCATTTGTGCAGAAGTAATTTAGTATATAACTCTGCACAATGGTTTTCTTCAAATATCTCGAGAACTAATAGTCAGAAATTCAAATGAAATTTGAAACATATGCTACTTAGATAATTTTCTGCTTAATTCTCCTCTCCTTTCCAAATTGAAGGATACAATGGAAACATTCTGTTTTAAAGGATGACACTAAAGCTCACACTCATTTTTACACTCAGTTCATTTAGAATAGTTAATAGTGATATTACTTTTGTCTGACAGTAATGAAAAATTTGATTGGGCGTTGTATTTTATTGACAATTATGTATGAGCATATTATATATATTAATAATATTATAAATGTGACTGTAAGTTTGTTTGTTTGTTACGCTTTCACGCCTAAACCACTAAACCAAATTTAAAAATTCTTTCACCAATATAAAGCTATGTTATCAGTGAGTAACATAGGCTATATTTTATTCCCGTATTCTTATGGGAATGGAAACTATATGGGTGAAAGTGAAACTGAACACCAAGCTGAGCTAATGAAGTCATTGTTTTGGTTACTGGCGACCGATGGTCTCAATGAGACATAGTTTTATGCGTACATGATAATTCGCAGACACGTGTCATCAATTTTTTTTAAATGATAGTTATCTTCTCACTGTTCAATTAAGTATAGCATCAGCTCGGTTTCGGAAGCGCTTTTAAAAATAATAAATGAGAGCTTCATAATCAAAAACAATTAGAGTAACTAAAAAGTTATAAGTTTACGGTTAGTTTTAATCCTTTTTTTTTCTTTATTTATTTACATCTTTCAGTCACAAACAATAGTTATCCTAATCCTAATAATATTATAAATGCGAATTTCAGTTTGTTTGTTATGCTTTTACGCCTAAACCACTCAACCGATTTTAAAAATTCTTTCACCAATGGAAAACTATATTATCATCGAGTAACATAGTGTTTACTTTATCCCCGGATTCCTACGGAACTACCTAACCCCGCCAATTTGGCCCAAAATTATGCATAATAACAGAAATTTTATAACATTTTTCTCACATTTGTAACAAATAACTGAAACATAGTGTAATTTAACATCTTTACAAAAAGCAATTTTTTAAATGTTTTTTTAGTAAATGTCGAACGTTATTATGTTACATTTATTAAATGTCAATCTCAAACTTTAAGAAATATCGCCAAGTTGGCTAAGAACATCTCTATTCCGACAATCCCAGAAATTTTAATACAAATTTTCTCCCACTTTTTAAAGAGAGAAATGATAAAAAGTTTAAGAAAATTCAGTGATATTGAAAGTTCTATGGAATATTAAATAACAGTTTCATTAAAAAATTTTATTTATCAAATATTTTGTATTTTAATTTATTATTTTTCAAAAAAATATTTCATTATAAAACCACGTTTTGCGCATGAAATTTTTTGCTTATACTGAACTTATATATTTTATATGGAGATATTGATTTGAAGATATACTAAATGAGGCCAACATCATATTAATATGTGCCTCAGGATGCTCTAAGTCCATACCACTAGGTGTCCGGATATTTTTGGCCAGAGAGTGTACAATCGTGGACACAGAACACAAAGTACTTCATATTCCACGGAGTTCTTAAATTCGCTTGAACTTTCGGATGTACGCTCACATCAACTTCAATTAAAAATAAACGTACCAGTTATGCTAATGCAAAATCTTGATGCTCCTCGACTATGTTATGGAATGTGGCTTCGGATTACAAAATTGATGCTGAATATACTTAATGCCACTATTTTAACAGGTATCGGGAAAGGGGAAAGTGTTATCATATCTCATTCCAATTATCCCCACTGACCTACTGTTTCAATTCAAACGAATTCAATATCCAAACAACCTCAGTTTTGCTGTTACTATTAACAAAATGCCAGGGCCAATATTTCAGTTAGAAGGGGGTGCATTTGAAAAAGCCATGCTTTTTTCATGAGTAACTATATGTATCCTGTTCGCGTTTCTCCAATGGCCAAAGTCTTCCCATATTTGCACCTGACAGGAGAACATGTAATATAGTGTACAGTAGTATTCTAGAATAATTTTCTGTTTTGAGCTCTTTAAAATAGGAATTATTTATTAAACGCAGATACTTTCAACTTTTCAAATTATTAATGGTTTAATTTATTGTGTAAACTTTTGTTGTTAATTATTATAATAAATGTTTTCCTACATTTTTTAAAACTAAGCTCAACTTAAATGTATTTAAATTTCAATGGTTCCAGTCAAGCAGCTATTCAAGCTATTTCAAGACATCAATGTGAGCGAAGCCACGGGTAAAAGCTAGTATATGTATAACAAAGAATAAACATAAACTGCTAATAAGGTAGTGAAATAATGAAAAAGAACTACTCACACTGCAACTTGTCAGATGCACTCGGTGGTATGACAATGACAGGACGTTCAGGTGTAGGGGGTGGTCTAGGGATCTCCAGAGAGGGTTTTCGTAGGGGCTGGCTGCTGGCCGGACGTGTTATTGGGGTATCACGTTTGGAATAGCCCATGCCCACCAGACGATTGGATGCTTCTTGAGCATTATTATCGCAACTGCAGAAACATTTCAATTAATGACAATCTTAATCATAACTGTCATATACATATATTGCTTATTGAAATACTTATCAAAATTGAAAGTGATGGAAAATAAGAAAAGAAAGATACTAGAACTAGAAAAAAACTTGAGAAATTGATGTAGTTCCATAAAAGAGCAATTAAAATTGTTTAATTATAAGCCATCTTGAAATCTAAAAAATAACTTATGATTCTTTTAGTTGCCTTGAAAATTGTAGAAATTATTAAGTCAGAATAAATTATAATTGTGAGAGAGAAAATGAATATAATTTTGTTAACTTTTATAGGCAAAAATTAAAAATAATTTTTAGATTATTTTAGTATTTAAGTTAGTGTATCAACATGTTTTACATCATATTCACAAACATTTTTAATGGACTGAGGACTACTAAATTACCAGAAATTTGCCTCCTTTTTTTTCTACATACATTTTAGTATAATTAAATAAATACTACTGTGACCTGAGATGATTAAAAACAATCCTGTATAAACATAAAATTCCAAAGATTTAAAATAGGATATTACTCAAGATCAAATACATTTTTTCCTTCTCTTTAAAATCTTACATAAAATTTTTTAAATAACTCTATATTTAACAAAAGCTATACGTCTTTAGTTTATATAATCCTATCTCACTAAAGAAGATAATACATCTGGTATTTGTTGATATATAAAGAAATAAAACAAAAATCTTACTTATTCAAGATATCAAACAAAACAGCTTCATCACATTCAGGAAAAACTAGCTTCAGATATCGAAGCTTCATTTTGGGAGAACTTGGGTGTGGGCTTTGATGACGACTATTATAACCTCTATTTCCAGCTACAAGAGCTCCTATCACTTCATGCTCTTGATTATTGTATCTACAAGAGAAAAAAAGCTTGATCAGCTCTTAAAACTCGATATACTAATATCACACTATGCTTAACATAAAAATCCCTTTTGCCCAACCTTTCATTTTTAAAATTAGAGCTAACAAAATAATTTTATCAATTTGTTGAAAATTATATGGTCATTTAACTAAGTTCCATTTCTGTACTACTCATGGATATAATACATTATGAACTTAAGTAATCCATGTCACAAGTTTATGATGATTATAGTATTTTTCAGGTTCTATGAATATTTAGCATTCAAAATTACTAATAAACTCAGAAATAATACTGGAACCTAATCAATTAAAGTTGCAATACTTTCACAAGTTTAAACTGGAAAATTTTGCAATCAAAAATTGCACTCAAGCTATCAAACTCGAAAATTTTGCAACTGTTAGAAATCAATAAAACACTTGGTGAAGGAATAAGTAAAAGATTAAGATCCACTTGCTGTTGGTTTGCAATATTTCGCAAAGAGGATTCAGAGTTATAAAGCAAACCCTGAAACTAATGATTCACATAAATTAAACACTTTATTCAAATCAGATCACCAGTAAACAGTTTGAAAAATTATTTAGACATTAAATATTAACTTTTTAACTGTTTTGTGAGAGCTTCCAAATTTATAAATTTGGAAGCTATATTTCTTCTGACATATGTATTTCACAGATAAAAGCAATGACTTTTGGAAACATTCAAAAATGAATTATGGCTAAAAATGAGAAGTGGATATTCTATGACAGTTCATGCATGACAGGACTTAATAGTATACTTCTAGAAATAAAAGATTCCCCAGGAAAAATTTGAAAAAAAAAACCTTTGCATCTAAAAAATATATTATCTTCTGCATTTTAAAACTAATTAGTGGTAAAAATGCAGAAATTGCAATGCCTCATCATTAAAAGTTCCCTTCTAAATTATAAAAAAGAAATATTCAAAAATTTTGATTTAACCCATTAACTGCTGGTGGTATCATACTTAACCAGTGTGTTAACAATCCCTGGAGTATATATACGTTTTTCAAAAATATGATCCTCCTCTTTGCACTGCTATCAGTAAAACCATTCTGATGGCTTTGGAATACAATAAAATGACCTTGACAGTATTTGTGAAGGATTTATTTAATTCAGAGAAAAAAAATTTTATACCCTTTCTTTCCCCTCAAATACGCTGCATATGTGGGCCTGCATGAAAAGTAGTGACAATGGGAATCAAATCTCGTAACTTTTAATTGGCAGTTAGGGGGTTAAAAAGAAATTATATAAAATTAATATAACCACAGTTTTTTTTGTTGTTGTTTTTGTTTCATTAGTTAGAATTACCAAAACTATTTTTTATAGAATGCTAAAATGCTTTTTTTTTATGATTTAAAATTGTACTTAAAATAACTACATAAATATATAATAGTCAACAAACAATCATAGAAAGTAAATGAAAAATTCAAAATAATAAAATTGAATTTTTTGTATTAAGAGTATAGAAATAAATCATCTTTGTAAGAAATTGAACTTTTTTAGATATTTTTCTACAAAGTTCCAAAAAAAATACCTTTATTATAGATTACTTACATTCTCAACAAATTACGAATATGTTCTGGATCAGCAGCTGGAAAAAAATTGCGGAGTTTGTGGAAGAGAGCTTCATCTGTTTGGAAGGATTGCATTTCACTCTGGAAGAAAAATTATGGTTGTCAAACTACCTTCTAGACCATATTTTAGAAAAAAATTCCTTAATAAACCTAACAGTAATAAATATTTAAATTTCTCTATTAAATATAATTTATAAATTATATTTATTTTTAAATATATATTTACTAAGTAATACAGTGCTTCTCAAACTTTCTACACTTGCGACACTTTTCAATCATAATTTTTACTGCCCCACCCCCCTTTATACAATTACAATGCATTGAATTCAATAATAACATACTTTGACGTAGATATACAATACAACTTTAATTATAAACCGTACAAATTATCAAGATAAGTATTAAATTTTGTATACAATTTTATGACATGCCCATAGGGTCACTGCATGCCCCCCCCCAGGGGGCACATCCCACAGTTGGAGAGACACTGAAGTAATATAATACACAATGGAGTAAAAAAAAATGAACATGAAAAATATAAGGACTCATAAAGAATGATGTCTTTATTCCAGTATCTGATTAATTCACAAAGATCTAATCAAACATTTATTCTTTTTATAGCTAAAATACTAAATTTTTTAATTATATCACTTAATAGATTCTTACATAAAATGCTTTATTTTCAATGATGAACTTAAAACTTCATTGAACACAATAAAATAAAATTTATACTTATTACATATTATTTACTAGATTTAAAATAAAAAATTATCAACATCTCTTATTTTTTCTTAGGATTATGTTATAAATAAATGAGATTGTTAAAATTTAAATTACAAAGAACATGTAAATTACTCAGAAATATCATACACACCTTTTGTAATTTTGGAGTCAATTCTAAAGAATGAGTTTGGGCTCTGGGCTGACCTTCAGCTAAAAGAGCACTCACCACTACATTTTCTCGATTATGATACCTGCGAAATAAAAATAAAAATATTATATTTGTCGAACATTTCATTAAGGGGAATAAATTCTAAAATGAATCAAACATTTTCTTACACATTCTAGAAAAAAAAATTTTCAAGACAGTAAATATAAACATAAAAATGAAATCTGAATTGAAGCAAGAACTTTTAAAAAACCACAAGGTTTCATACAGGGTAGAATTTTTTTTTTATTATAAGACAAAAACATTTCAAACTGTTAGCATAAATTAAAATCATACAGAGAAAAATACATACTAACTAAAAATGCACATGAGTATTGATAAAAGCAAGCACTATCACTGAAAAAAAAGAAGACTGAAAAGAGAATCACTACAGTAAAATTAAATATCAAATTTGCTCTAATTGAAGAAGAATATTTGTTGAAAACAGATTCTTTTGCTACCACTGTTTCCCTTTCCAAGGAATAGAGAAAAAATAATCTTTAAACATGATCCCCCAGCAGGAGAAAATAAGCAACTAAACCATTTCAGAGTAGCAGGAATTTTACAAATTTATCACGCTTATGTATCAGCAAAAAGGATAAACACACCAGCCTTATGAGTTTTCTACTGATAATATACTAATAATAATATATTTATAAATATTACATACTATAGTATATTTATAAATACTATTAATTTACAAATAAAGTTTGAAACTTTTTTTCCCATCAATATTTTTCAGTTCTTACTATTTTTTTAAGAATAATTCATACAATCAAATTCATATTAACGAATCCTTTTAAATCAAGAAAAGTGCACTGATAAGTATCCCCCCCCCCCTTCTGAAACTGCTGCCTTTGCAAGAATAGTTTGTTTGCAATATAAAATTATGTGAATTGCATCGAAAAATATTATACTTCAATATACACTGGTGTCCAAAAGTTAAGCATAATTGATAATTATATGAATAAAGAAGGAACTGTAAATCAGAATGGCGGGAAACGTGATATGCAAGTGTAAAATGGTTATAAAATAAGGAAGCAAATCAAAAGAATGATAATAATTAATTTTATAATCCAAAGTAGCAGTTTGAAAGAAAACTGAGCATTGCAAGGATTCACACTTTAAAGAAAAAATGAAAGAAAACATTAAATAAAATACTGATGCTGCAGTTTAATAAGGTGCATGGTCACCTCTGACAGCCAGGCATGCTGCACAGCGATTTACTATACTTGCTATGAGATGATGAATGAGTTGTGGGCTCAAACCGTTCCAAGCTTCTTGAGAGCTCTCTTCAGTTCTGTAACGGAGCTTGGTGGGTGCAAAAGGGCTGGAATTTGATTCCCGAGCATATCCCATACATGCTCGATAGGATTTAAATCGGGGAGTTTGCAGGCCACAACATGCGCTGGATGTTTTCCATTTCAAGGAAGTCATCAATCAGCACCGCTTGGAGACATGGCGCATTATCATCCATGAATATGAAGTCAGGACAGACAGCACCTCGAAACAAGTGAACATAAGGCTCAAGAACTTCATTTCTGTATCTTTGAGCAGTCACAGACCCCGTGTCAAAGAAATGGAGGTCTATGCGGCCGTCCATCATGATGCCTGCCCATACCATTACTCCCCTTGATGGAAAATGATGTCTTTCCGTTATGTCTCGGTTGAAAACGTGTTCCACGTTCTCTCCATATCGTTACCCGCCGAGAATCACTACTCAGACTAAACCAGGACTCGTCACTGAACATCACATTGGCCCACTCTCCAATGTTGATGCTTCGAACTCCAGTTCAAGCGAGCACGTTTATGCGCAGACGTGAGAGGAATGCAAACTGCTGGTCTTCTGGCATACAGGCCAGCATGATTGAGTCTCCTGTAAACAATTTTTCTCAAAATTCGTATTCCTATGAGCGCCGAACCCAGTTCTCAGACAGTACTGCCCCTCTGACGTCGCGCACTTATTTCCAGATATCGGTCTTGGCGAGGGGTTGTGACTCTTGGTCGACCTAATACTGGTTGTCGGGTAACATCTCCTGTTCTTTGAAACCTCTGCCACAGTCTTGAGATCACAGACTGATCCACATTCAGAATTCGAGACACTTCGGTTTGTGATCATGAGGATTCCAACATTCCAACGATTCTTCCTTTCGCAAACATGTTCAATTGGCCTCTTTGTGCCATCATTCACCTTGTTTGATGGTTAACAACGTTCTTTCGCACAGCAGTTGCACGAAACTTTTCTGAACTGCCTATGCTGCGTGAATCGGTTTCTCCGCATTCCGACGTGGGCCGGTGTTTCGTGCATGACATAGTCGATCGAAAAGTTTTGCATAAACCCAATGTTTCTTCTTCACCCAATTAATATCCGCCAGAAATTTGGAATAATTTTACGAATATTTACTCCATGTTTTTTGCATTTTATGATTTATGCTTAACTTTTGGACACCAGTGTAAATACAGCCAGACTTCTATTTAACAAAGTCACTAAACCTCGAAAAAAAGTTTGTTAAGTGGAAAATTTGCTAATTACAAATTCCTTTTTCAATATACTTTATAAACCACATAAAACAAATTTTACATATATAAACACTATATATTGTAAAAAAGTAATTATTCACACCTTTTTTTGCAATTTAATATTTATTTTATGTATTTTACCCATCAAAAAAAAAAAAAAAAAAAACATGGGGGGGGGGGGACATTGTCCAGAAATACATTGTATTTTCAACTTTAAAAAAAATATCTTAAAATTGCTGAACTTTAATAACATTCTCTAATTTTATGTCCGCATTTCATTTTAAACATACTTTATTTTTAACCAGTAATTTTAAGCATCCTTACCACATGTGTTTTTAAATTTAATTACTTATAAAACCTGTTAATTTTATTTGAAAAATTATGCCAATTTTATTATTTTCGGTGAATTAGGAAGCTGATAAAACCACTTTGAACTCCTTGATTACCATAAGATATGTTAAAAGTGAAAATGATTTGAAAAGTTCAGAAATATTTTTAAAATAGGGAGAAAGAAAATCAAATTAAAAGAGAAAAAGTCCGTTAATCAAAAATTCACTTTGCTATTTGGAGGTTATTTTACAAAGAAAATAGTAAAACGTTCTTGGTTCCAGGAAAAAGTTTGCAAAATAGAAGTTCATAAAATAGAGGTCCGACTGTATATATATGTACATTCTAGATATACGAGGTGTGACACAAAAAAAAACGAGATTAAGTATGTTGTTTGAAAAAAGAATAAAGTTAGCAACAACTGTTTTGGTGATATCACCTCCCTATCCACACACCTCCTCTATCCATGTGGTTAGTTTTGACTTTAACAGATCACGGCAGTTGATAGTACTGCATCATTGGGTCAAAATGTACAACTGCATTTCACCAGAAAAATGTCTAATGTAAAAACTGAACAGCGAATCAACAACAAATTTCTTGTGAAACTTAAAAAATCAGTTACAGAAACATTTCAAATATTAGCTGAGGCATATGGAGATAAAATTTTGTCTTGTGCATTTGTGTTTGAACGGCATAATCAGATTTCAAGGGGAAGGGACAGTATGGAAGATGATGAACATGCTAGGGGCCCAAGGTGAGTGATTACAGACCAAAACATTGCTAATGTGATGTGATCCAGGGTGACCAAAGATTAAGTATTCCTGCAGTTACAGATTCCCTTAATTTTGATAGGGAAGCTGTTCAATGCATTTTAACTGACAAATTACACATGAGGAAGATTTGTGTGAAGTTGTTCCAGAAGTTTTGTCTGATGATCAAAAACACTGCCGTAAAGACGTGTGCAGACATATTAGATCACACTGCAAATGAGCCAAAAATGTTTAAATATGTAGTTACATGGAACATGGATGAGGCATGGAATTTTACCTATGAACCAGAAAGTAAGCAACAGTCGATGCAAGTAATGTTAATTGTCTTCTTCCAAGTAATGTTAATGGAATTCTAAGGATTGAATGCATTCCCAGCGGTCAGACTCTTAATCAATACTACTTCATCAAAGTACAAAAAAGACCATGAGAAAATTAGGAAAAAAGGCCACACTTAAGGAGTGATGGATAGCTGTTGCACCAAGACAATGCATCTGTTCCCACGGCCTTCAAGCAATTTCTGACCAGAAAAAACATTACTGTGATGGGGCATCCTCCTTATTCATCTGATTTGGCTCAATGAAACATTTTTTTTATTTTTTACAGTTAAATTTTGTTTAAAGGGAACCTATTTTACCTCAGTTAAAGAGGTTCAGGTAAAAACAGAGAATCTCATGAAGGACCTTCCAAAAAACTTTGTTCCAGAACTGGTACCAGCTATGGCAGCACCGAATGCAGAAGGGGATAGTGTCACAAAGAACTAATTCTGTAAGCACAATGATTTATTGAACCAGTCTCGTTTCTTTTGTGCCACACCTTGAATACATATATATATAGCAAAATATTGCATTTTTTTAAAAGCAATGAATAAAAAATATGACTAAATTATTTTATCCAGATTTTTCTAAAGTTAAAGTGTTTCACTGCACAATAGCAATGCAAACAAATAGAATTTGAGAATGCATTGAAAAAGAGTAGATTTGTTTATTT
This sequence comes from Trichonephila clavata, assembly GCA_019973975.1. NCBI lineage: Eukaryota > Metazoa > Arthropoda > Arachnida > Araneae > Nephilidae > Trichonephila > Trichonephila clavata. The sequence goes on from BMAO01031047.1 coordinate 49,252, forward strand.
TAAATTTTATGTGACAATGACAGAAAAAAATGCATGTTTTTAATACAGCTTAATTGGCAACAATATTGTAGGTACTTATATTGAATGTAGTGTCATTGAAGAGACAGCTTCTTTAGTTCTACTAAAATACACAACTGAATCAAGAGATTTGTACTAAAAAGTGAAAAATATGTACTACTTTATAATCTAATATTTTTTGGATGTCTGGAGAAATTCTTAAGAAATCAAAAAGTTGCTTCATAATCATTTTAAATAAAAGTAATTAATTTTTGTATTCTAAATGATATGTAAAACTCACTGTTTTAGAAGTTGCCAAATGTGTCCTTCTTCTACAGTAGGAAATTGCACACAGAGTTTCATGAGTATGCGTTCATCCACTTGCACAGAATTTTCTTGCTGTAATTATATATTAAGTTAGAAAAAAGAAAATTCCACATAAACTACCCATTTAATGTTAGATGAGGTAATACACTGATTATTAATAATAGTTATTAGAAATGATTAAAAAGGTTAAATATGTAGGAATGTATATGAAAATGTTAACATGAAAATATATAACATCACATATGAAATCTTTAAAACATAAAAATTATACTATCATACTATTAAATTAAATCAATGATTTAACCCTGAAGCATATTTTATGTACATATATACAATCACCACTCAAAAAATTTGGTGAATGATCTTTGTAATCTGATATGAGCAGTAAAGTTCATATGCAACGCATGAAGCTGTATTAACTAGTTGTCAACACAAACAATGTTTTGTTTAATCATTTTGATTTGCCATGCATAAGTTGGAAGTACAGCACAGAGTAGTGGCTTTGTAAGAAGCAATATGGATCAACATGGAATTAAGCAATTTTGTTTTAAGCTAAAAATCTGCAAAAGATTTTTATCAAATGCTTTTAGCAGTGAAGGGTCAAGATACTGTAATTTTGAAGTGTATGCATGGGTGGTATTGCCGGCTTTGTAAAAGACAAAGATCTTGAATGATTAACGAGTTTCAACAAAATATGATTACACCAAGCTGAAGCACATCCCAAAAGATACACATAAATTCAATGTTCACACACATAGTTTCAATGTTCTGTAAACACACTGCCAAACATTTATAACATTAAATGGCAATTACTTTGAAGGATAATGAACCTTATTTAGAGATAAGTGTGAATACCAAATGCAAAAATATATGTTTCAACAAATTTTTTGAACAGAGGTTGTGTGTGTGTATATATATACACACATTCATAATTAAAACCTATCAAGTCATATGTGATGCACCATTTTAGGTATCTATAAATATCAAACTGATTAAATTCAATGAAAATACCAACAAAAAAAGTCATAACTGCAAAATAAAATAATAATTCCAATACACAAAAAAAGGGGTTTTTTCAAATTTTTTAATTGATGTCTAAATTAAAACATGCATGATATATATATATATATATATATATAATAACTTAAATTGATATCTACTCATAATTAAAATCTCCTTTATTATTAACATCTAATTCATAAATCCTAATACCCTATTTCGAAACATGTCTCAATTTATCTTTTTCAAAAGCATTAAAAACATTATGTTAGCATATTTATCACTGATTCTTAAGACCTTGAATTTTGATAGATTTATTGGCAATTCCAAGAAATACAAGATCCTTAAATATTTTCATATGCTTTACTCACTGGGATTTAATGTTCCCTAAACAATGTCATTTCAATAAATAAATAATTATTCCCTTCCCCTAAACACAACAGTATTTTTATAATGCCTTTTTTTCTGTTCTTTCCTATATATAAAAGCTTGATTTATGAAAAATTAACTCTCTTGCTCTTTATCTTTGTCTTCATCAACATGTAAAGAACATGTGTATTTTTGTGCGGCATATTTTCTGTGTTCTACTGTCCAGATATATTTGTATGTCAACATGAATAAAAGCTGGATATATATTAAGATGTTTCTTTAAAAAAATTTCCTCACTAGAATAACCGGGATAATGAACTACATAAAACCACTGCTCGACACCATTACATATATATAAATATATATTAACTGTCCTCAATTCTTGAATGAATTACAGAAAAACTAATTTGCTTAAGTATTTTGATATATAAGTATTGCTCATCAAAATTAGCATGCATCATTATATAAAATACTTGCATTTCTTTAAAATCTACACACACAACTGATACTGAAAATATTATTTCCCATCTTGCTCACTTATTACATTGTTTAACCAAAATCAATATGAAAATGGTTTCATCTTTTCTATGTACCAGGCAGATAAATATATCATGGAGTATCTAAACACACAGATACAAACACGCTGAGTTTCTGAAAACAAGAGTATCCAATTTCATTTGAAAAAGAATTAACTATTTTTTTATCAGACAAAATATAGTATTATGTACATAAATTATCTAAAAAAAAAAAGAAGTAATTTTAAGCCATCTTTTCATGAGAAAGAAAACAATAAGACTGAAAGTCAAAAAATATTACACATTATACATTAAGTTTATAAAAAAAGTTTTACTTGCCTTAAACTTATAAGGAGTTTTTGGACTGCCATAATGTGGTATATATCCTCCCTGAAAATTTATTAATATAAATTAGGATATAAAATCTAAGCAATAAACACTAATAGCACTTATTGAGTATAAATTTATGTATTTAAGAGATAAAAAGAGAATAATGTTCCTAGAAAAAAACAAAGCAATGTTTTCAAAATACAAAAATCTTATCTAGTATTTTTCAAAAATCATGAGAAAATATAAACATAAAAGCACAAATTAAATAAGTATTATTTACATGCAAAATACCCTGAATTACATAACAAGTGAGACCAATAAACACAACATAAAATGAGTAACAACAGATTTGAAGTTAAGTTTTAGGCACACATATCTGCTTTTAAGTAGCTATTTATCAAAATAAAAGTGACAAACAATAAGAATACACACATAATTTTAAAGTTTGTAATTTTAAAGTTTACTTTTAAATTATAATATTTATTTCAATGTTTAATTTTATATAATTTTAAAGATTTCAATAAGACAAACAAATAAAAATGTTAACTTCTTAGTGTACAGTGTAATTGCAAAACAAAATAAGTTTATATGTAAAAATGTAATAAATTATATTTGTACACATTTACAAATTTGTAAAAAGAGTTTTTAGAATTAGTGACATTAATTTAACAATACAAATTATTTTTTGTGTAAGATTTTTTCATAACACAAAATTGACTGCTTTATTCTTCAATTTGTTGTTATATGCTTCCCTCTTCATTGGAATTACTTTAAAAAAAAATCAGAATTCCCTTTTCGATCAAATTAAGTGTTTCAGTTAATTTTGTAATCATCATACTGATGTTCCTGTGGTACTGATTCCAAATCATCTTCACATCAACTTTGTTCTATTGCTGCATTAAAATTAAGCTCTTTATAATGCAAATTCATTTTTAACTAGAACAAGGCATAGCAAGAAATTATGTATCTGCAAATTTGCATAAGTCATAATATTACTGTACATGTATTCACATACACAGAGGTTTAGAGGTTGATTTCTAAATATATATTGGCCTTGAAATGCTTTAATTCAAAAATTTAAAAATATATACTTCCATGGTGTACAATTTTTTAAAACTATTTTTAAATTTTAGTAGGATACTAAAAAGCATTTGAACTCTTTTTCTTATGAAATCAAACCCTGTATTTATAATCATAGCCATCATTATTATTACAGAACACAATTACTATTGCAATATTTGTTACCCATTTAGGACATAAAAATGTGATCATTAATAATTACCAATAACATTGAAGAAGAAAATTAATGCTTCCCATGCTGCAAAGCAAAGGTGAGAGCATTTATTCCGAAAGGATTGTAAAATATTTAGCATTTTGCCTTCCTCTCTCACATTCTCCATGTTTACAAATAATTTTTTTAAGAATTCTTAGAATTTTTTTACAATTTTTTAAAATAACTTAGAAATTCTATTTATTGCATTTAGAATTACTTTTAAAAATAGAACTCTAGCTTGTTTTTCTTTCTGAACCCCTGACAAACCACAGGTTTATAATATGCACTAATCATATGTAAAATTTAATTTAATTACAAGCCATTCATGAAAGTGTAATAAAACATTTCCTTTTATATTTGTATTCCTAACTTAGATTGAGATTTAATAATTCAGATTACAAAAATAAGAAGCAAAATGAAGCCTGGCTGTATCAAAAAACTTTGATTTTATGATCTATTTGCTTTTTTGATTTGATTCTATAGCTTCGCCCTCAAAATTCTTAGGAAGTAAAACTAACAAATTTTTACACTTATACAGCACTCACTCTTCAAGAACTGATTCAAAGCAACACACAAAACAACTCTAGAGAAAAACAATAATTAAAACAAATAAAAATACAAACTTTTACCTTATAGTATCAAAATCTGGAACAGTACTTATTTTTAATATGGGTTACTCATTTATTAAAATAATAAAATAAAAATAATAATTTAATTTTTTTAATGTGAAAAAATATACCTCTTCAAACATATTTTCCAATGAAAAACATGTTTAAAGATATGTCACATTAATCAAAATTAAGATGTAATCAGAATTTCCTAAATCTCACAATTATTATTTTTTAAATAAAAATAATACAAAATTAGAAACATTTGCTTACATATAAAATACATTTAATTGCTTTATGTCTGCCACCATTTGTCAATATTTAAATAATAATCCTAGTAATTTTCTTTTCATTTCTGTAAACTACAGCTTATGTTAAAATGAAAATAGCAGATATATTAATTCAGTTACAGAAAATTAAAATTAAATAAAAATACATAATTGATCATCACAAACCAATTTTAAAATGCTTTTTCTTTTGACAAAATTAAATAGCACTTTAGAAAAGCAAGAAATATAGAATCACCTGAGTATAAAGACGAGGTGTGTAATAGCTTCCACCAGAGCCCTAATGAAAGCAAAAGATATGCAGAGGCTTAAGCAAGTACATAGTAAACATGCAAGAGGCAATATCAAGCGTGAAATTTACAAGCAAGTGATAATCTTAAATAAAAATTTGACAATATTATGAATAATAAGAGCAAATGCACTTGTACTTTTGATAGATACCACTTCTTTTTATAAACAGAATATGGAACATACATAAGAAACACTTCTAATAAATTGTCAAACAGAAATTTGTCAATTCTATAGTATATTGAAATATTCTAAGGTTTTATTACAAATCTACAAATAATTTCATAAAGGATATAAATTCAGGAGATATGATGAAAGATTCATAGATAATGAGAAAAAAGTTAATGTTCTGAAAATTATACGATATGTGAGATTTCATTCAATAAAGTTTTATTCAAAAATAATAAATATGTTATGACTTTTCTTATATTTTTATTATATCTAGGTTAACTTTGCATATCAACTAGAGATTGGAACATTCCTTCACATCCTCTTTTTTGAATATTTCAATAAAATTTTGCATCATTTCATATATGGTGCCAAAATAAAATTTTGTTTCACGTTTAATCTTGATAAAAAAAAAAAATCTTTATAATCCTTTAAACAGTTCTGTTCCTGAATTTACTACTGATTTTTTAGAATTAAATAATACATTGGAATTTGGAACTACTATCAAATACTATACATTTGATCTCAACAAAAAAGAAATAGCTGTATTTCAAGATATTTTAAGTAACGACTACTTTGAGGTTTGATTGTCAAGCCTTACATATTACCAAAAAAATTCATAATTTCTTAGTCAATAATTTTGATAAAAATATCATTAAAATAATTTATCTAAAAATGAATACTGTACTTTCTTTTTTATGAATAAATAATTTAATAGTTAATTTTTCTTGTGTTTTCAATAAACATTTGTCACTCTTTCTGTAAAAGAGCATTATTATTAAAAAAGCCTTTAAGTATGTAACAAAAAAATGGCCAGGTTAATTTTTAATATTTTTCTTTCACAACACGTACAACATGTAAATTTTTCGACTATCATGAATTTGTTGATGAGCATCGCCAAAATGCTATAATTGGTTATTTGGTTTTTATTAAAAAAAATTTTTTAAGAGATTTTATACATAAAAAGGCACAGGTTTTAGATTAACTTTTTCTAACAACAATAGCACAGTTAAAAAACAGATTAATTGCAATTTGAATAACTTTATTACAATTTCTGCTGTTAAATATGGTTTACTTATCATAGCATTAGGGGAATTTAAATACAATACTTTAAAGAACCTATGATATTCAATTTTCACACTAATTATGAGGTTACTTATATGGATATTAAACAAAATGATAAATAATTTACAAAAACCTTTAATTGTTGCTTAAACTGAGAAAATGCCATGTAATTATGATATAGTTTGCCAATATTTTTTAAGTAGTATGCTTAATAAACATTTTCTGAATAATAAATCTTTTCAGAAATCTGAACTTTATAGTAGAGAAATTAGACCATCTAGATATTAAAGCTATAATTAAATATAGTAAAGATCTTATTAATTTTTTTTTTGAAAAATAAAAGATATTTGCTCTAAACATTTTTATGATTATGAGGGTTTATATAATACTATAGAAAAAATGATATAGTTAAAGTTCTTTTAGAAAAATCACAGTAATTATGATCTAAATCTATATATATAAAGGAGAAAAGCAACTCACTCACTGACTGACTAATCACGATATCTCTGGAACTATTCAACCTACAGACTTGAAATTTTGTAGACATGTTCCTTTCATAGAGTAGACATCAGCTAAGAACGGATTTTCCGAAATTCGAAACGCAAGGGGCGTTACGGGGGTTAAGGGGCGATATAAATAATTGTTTCCATGTTTAAACTACTCGATGTACAATTTTGAAATTGGGTTAGCAGATTCCTTTCATACAGTAGAGATCCGCTACAAAATGAGTTTGGTGAAAATCGACCCCCAAGTAGCGTTGCAGGGGCTTAGGGGGCGTTATAGATAATTATTTCCATTTTTAAACTATTTGACGCACTGTCTTTAAATTTGATAAATAGATTCCTTTCGTAGAATAATGATCAGTTACAAAACAGGTTTTGTGAAAACAGACTTCTAAGGGGCGTTGCGGGGGATTAAGGGGCGTAATAGATAAATATATCCGTTTTTAAACTACTTCACCTACCTGCTTGAAAATTGGTATAGGTAAGTTTCTTTCATGGAGTAAATATCCGCTACAAAATGGGTTTTGAAAAAATTGACCCCCAAGGGGTGTTGCAGGGGTGGGGGATTTAAGGGGCGTTATAAATTCCGATTTTTTAACTATTA
>BMAO01031048.1:0-22517 GCA_019973975.1 Trichonephila clavata
ATGTAGGAACACAATTAATTCTTAAGTTCTGTGGGCTGCATCTACCAGATGCTGGGCGTTGGTGGAAAGTGATTCATTCATCAGCCAGCAATTTAAAGAAACTAACTTTATTAAGAACTGCCGAGCGAGCAAGTCACACGTGATTGCTTCACCCGTTTTATATACAGAGCATAGTGACGTCACAGAACCACTTCACAGTTACAAAAACGTGGCGCCATGCAGCCACTCATTAACACAAATCATTTTTATTCACAACATACTCCCACCTTTGAGACTTCGGGAGAGTCTCAAACCTATAACATTTATAATTCAATAGATCCAGTCTCTTTGGTTCTTTAATCAATCTTCCTGAAGAAGTATATTTTTTCACAATTACATCATTAGTATTCAAGTCATTTTCAGGTTTAGTACATTGAACAGAATTTGATTCCTCTTTCAACCCCTTAGCATTATTTGCAATCGCTTGTACTTCCAAAGGGAAGATGCGTTGTACCGTTTACTGTTCCATGTTGAGTTTTAAGCCGAACTGTGCGAATTTCCCCGTCTCGACCAGGGATTAATTCTATAATTTTAGCTATAGGCCAAGACAAACGTTTCTTATTGTCGTCCCCAATTAAGACCATTTCCCCAACTCGGGGCTCACGCACCCGATTATCATTCTGTTTTTGTATTAGCTCACCTAGATATTCTTTCCTGAAACGTTGCCTTAAATTACTTAAAAGTTTAATTCTGAATTTCATTCTTTTTCTTAAGTCTCGCGAATTTAGTTCGTCAATATCGGTAGTATCGGAACAGCGATTTTCTATTAAAAACATTGCAGGAGTAAGAGGGATCAATTCCTGTGGATCTTCAGATATATAAGTTAAAGTTCTACTATTAATTAAAAATTCACAATCACAAATTACTGTTGACAATTCTTCATAGGTCAATATTGATTTTCCAAGAGAACGTCTCAATAGTTCTTTAATAAGGCGAACCAACCTTTCCCACCAGCCTCCCCACCATGCGGCGGTGGGTGGTATAAATTTCTAAACTATTCTTTGAGTTGATGTTTCTCTCGATATCTTATGCCAATCCAATTTCGCAAGGTCATTGAAAGCACCCCGGAAATTGGTTCCGTTATCACAGTAAATTATCCTGGGCCTCCCGCGCCTGGCAATGAAACGCCTAAGGGCTAGCAAAAAGGCATCAGAAGACAGAGAATTTACTAATTCAAGATGGAGCGCGCGATAGACTGCACAAGTAAATAATGCAATCCATACCTTTTCGCCAGTTTTTATAAAAACAAAGGTCCAGCTAAATCAATTCCTACAACTTCAAATATCGCGCAATCAGTCACTCGGTCTGGTGGTAAAGGTGATGGTCCGCTTGACAATGATTTCACTTTAAAACGAGCACATATAACACATTTATTTAAAATACTCCTAATAGTTTTTCTAGATCTGATAATCCAGAACCTTTCTCTAATTAATGATTGCATTATTTGGATTCCAGCATGACAGTTATTTTTGTGTATAGATCTAATCAAAAGTTTTGTAGATTCACATTTATCAGGTAACAATATAGGATACAAAAAAGAACTTTCATCATTTCTTTCAGTTATTTTAGACTTAACCCTTAAAATATTATCATTATCAATAAAGGTAACAAATTTTAAAGATTCAACATCAGGTAAATAATATGTCTGAGTTAAACGAATCAATTGTTTCTCAGAATTTTCAATTTCAGCAACAGAGAGTTCATGTTCTTTACATTTGTTATAGTCTTTGCGACAATTATTTACAAATCTTAAAACCCAAGCAAATACTCTAATCATTTTATCATAATCAGACACATTACATAAAAGCAAGGGGGTGCATCGTTTGCTAGATCAACATTCGCATTTCTAGTTTTCTTTATCTCCACGTTAACTTCTTGAGGTTCGCAACTGATTTCACCATCTGGCCAATATTCCGAATTTTGTTTCAACCAGGACGGCCCCTCCCACCATCTAGAATTAAGCATTCTCGTGGAGAACAACCACGGGATAGTAAATCCGCGATATTCATGTTTCCTGGGACATATTTCCATGATTGAATTTGAGTCAGTTGTCTAATTTCCTTTACCCTATTAGCTACAAAAACTGACCAATTTCCATATTTCTTAATCCACCAAAGTGCTGTTGTAGAATCGGACCAAAGAGTAACTTTCAAGTCCGGCATATTAAGCGCTTTCAAAATAGAATTTAAAAGTCGAGCACCTATACAGCAAGCCATTAATTCCAAAAGCGGTATACTCAAAAGTTTGAGAGGAGTGACTCTAGACTTCGCTCTAATGAGAATTACGCTAACTCTAGAATCAACTATTGATCGAGCAAAGACGCAACCCGCACATATGACCCCTTGCTTACATCAACAAATACATGTAATTCAGTTAAAATATCAATTTTCATACAACGTGGCACAGTTACATTTTTAAAAATTTGAATTTCTTTATACCATTTCATAAATTTATTTATAATATTCTGAGGTAGTTCCTAATCCCATGCAATTTTCATTTCCATAGTTCCTGTAGTATTAATTTGGGAAGCAATGTAGACGGCGCCAACATCCCAATGGGATCAAAAACTTTTTGTACAGTAGACAAAACTAATCGTTTGGTTATTTTCGTTTCGCACGTTAATGATTCGAAATTCGTGCAACATTTCAAAACATCATTATCCAAGTCCCAAATGATACCCAAAATAAAAGTTTCGCCTGAGTGTTTATCAACACTTCTACTTGCCACATTGCTCTCAAAAGTACGTAAATTAAAACATCCTTTCGACATAATTAATTTAGCCTTCTCAATAAATATCTCTATTTCATCAACACTGAAAACACCAGCTACACAATTATCAACATAAAAAGAAGATTTTAACTTTTGTGCAACTTCCTTATATTCAGGACTACAGTTTTCTAAAAGATGCATAATAGATGCATTCAATAAGTAAGGGCTGGAAGACACCCCAAATACAACTCGACAATGTCTGTACATTAATTGTTTTTCATTGCATGGGAAATAAAATCTGAGATAATCTCTATCTTTCGGTGCAACAGATAGCATCAAAAAAGCCTTTTCAATATCGGCTACAATTCCAATTGGATAAATTCTAAAACGATCTAAAGTGTCAGGTATTAGTTCAATAAGGTTTACGCCTTTACATAAACAGTCGTTCAAAGATGGTTTCCCTTTTTCATGGGCGGAGGCGTCAAATACTGGACGTATTTTCATTGTCGCACTATCTAATTTAATCACTGGCCTATGAGGTAAATAATGACATTCATTGTTCAATTCTACCTCCGGCACACCATTCAATGATATTTAAATCTTCCCACTCCCTAAACACACTTTCATAATCATCAAAAAATTTACCGTTTCTTAATTTATTTATCATCCGTAAATGCCTTTTCCACGTTAGTTCTTTGTTACTGGGTAAATTCTCAGAGTTACATTTCCATGGGAGGGTCACTTCATATCTTCCATCGGGAAGAATTTTCATTTTATTCTTAAAATCGGTTAAATCAAAATTTTCTCTAGTATTTTCATTAAGTAAGGGATCAGTTATTCCTAAAACATCTAGCTCCCATAATTCTTTAACACTAACATTCCTTACATGCAACGACGATGTCGTCAACATCTCGTTTTTAACGTTTGAACTTAATTTTCCAATTACCGTCCATCCTAGTTTAGTTTCAATAGCTGTTAAGCCAGAATCTAATTCTATTAAGTTCCCAGTTAATAATTTTCCTATATTATCAGCCCCAATCAAAAGTCCAATTTCAGTTTCCTTACAATTTAAATCCGATAAAATAATTTCCTTATTCTTTAACTCATTTAGAATACGCTTATCCTCAATCTTAGAAATAAATCCACATATTTTCTTTTCCGATAGCGCTTCAAAACTACATACATAAGAGCGTTTTAAATCACTAACCTCAATAGAAAACACACCGTGATGCTTAGGTTTCGATTCATTTCCCCCGAAGAGAGAATGAATTATAGTTTCCTCTCTAAGTGGAGTGGCCTTTAAAATACTAGTAACACTTTCACTGATATAGCTATTTTCACAAGCGGAATCAATTAGAACTCGCACTTTCTTTTCCCGACCCTTGATCCGAATGAAAACGCAGAGAGTTTGAAAGTATATACTTTCGTTTCTGTTGCAGTTACTTGATAGAGAATTCTCAGTTTTTATGGAACATTTTTGATCATAATTTTTATCTAATTTTGGACACATAATTTCAAAATGGGAATAATTACATTTAGAACACTTAATGTATGTTTAACATCACAATTTTTACTTAAATGACCAGATCTATTTAAACATATAAAACAAGCACCTTTTCTTAATAATAATTGTTTCTTAGCAATAAAAGACATTTTTCTAGCATTATAACATTTTTCACTCGGATGATATTTCTCACAAAAAATACAGTTATTAACTTTCTTACCTGAAGCACTTTCAGAACTCACCAGGGCTGATGCAGTCATTAATTCAGTTGTTTTCATCCTTTCGGTTGGGGATCTCTCTTTCGGATAGTAGGGCCGAAACCGGATTTAGCCAGTTGCACCATCTCTTCCCCTTGAACTTCCAGGCGAAGGAAAGTCATTAAATGTTCTAGATTTCGTGATCCTTTGGCTTCTGTTTCATTATTCCGTTTTCTTTCCCAGGCTACCAGGACTTCCTCGGGTAAACAGGATTCTACCAACGGTGTTAGAAAGTCTCCATATTTTTCTTGCGTTCGTCCAAGGCTCTCCAACGATCGTAATTTTCCTTCGAGTTCGTCGTACAAGGCGGGCAAATCAGTTTTCGTTCTTCCAGACGCAGCGTTCTTCATAACTAAACTTAACAGTTCACGTACGTAAATTTGTACGAGCAAGTCTTCACGGCCGTATCTCTCTTTTAATTGATCAATGGCTTTAGGGTAATTTTCCGCCGTCGCGGGAAACTCAACACTAATCGTTCTGCTTTCGATTTTGGTTCTACGGATTGCAATAAATATTGCATCTTGTCCTCCGGCGCGATGCTTTTATCATTATGAATTTTCTGAAATTGACTCCAAAAGGCCAAAAAGTCTTTAGCTTCGCCACTGAACTTTTCAATTCAATTTTCGGTAATTTGAAACTTCTCTTTTCAGTTTCGGTTGGAATAGCAGTTTCTTGTATTTTCGAATCTACTCGGGAATACATTTCGATATAGCGGTCACGGTAGTTTTCTGCGTCTTCCATATCATCCAAATATTCTTGCTCGGCATCTTTCATTTCCAAGAGTTGTTCAGAAATTTGATTCTGACAAGAGTCAAGTCTCTGGAATTTATCCATGATTTGAGTTTTCAGAATCGGAAGTAGATTCATATCGATGTCTTCTTTCCTCAATTCGGTTTCAATTTTCTTCAGACTGAGAGAAAATGCTGTTCTCAGCCCTTTTCTTTGCGCCTTCAACGCAGTCACTTCCATCTTTATAGTTCGAAAATTTCAAAGTTCAATAGTTCGTGATTCGGTTTCAGTTTCACCTCCAACAAACAGCCTCGCCCCACGTTGGGCGCCACTAATTATGTTAGGAACACAATTAATTCTTAAGTTCTGTGGGCTGCATCTACCAGATGCTGGGCGTTGGTGGAAAGTGATTCATTCATCAGCCAGCAATTTAAAGAAACTAACTTTATTAAGAACTGCCGAGCGAGCAAGCACACGTGATTGCTTCACCCGTTTTATATACAGAGCATAGTGACGTCACAGAACCACTTCACAGTTACAAAAACGTGGCGCCATGCAGCCACTCATAAACACAAATCATTTTTATTCACAACAGTAGACTTAAAATAGATGAGTAAAATATTTTAGTTTATTGATATATTTTTGATTATTTGCAATTTTTAGTGAATTTTTATTAATCCTTATAACATTTGAATCAGGTTTAGCAAATTTTTTCTAAACAGACACTTGAGGATTATTGTTACAAAATCCTTTTAACTTTTGCAGCTGAAATTAAATCATATTTTCATTTAGAGCAATTCTTATATTATATATAGTATAATAAAATGAAAAAAAATAATAAGACAAAATTATACTACCCACAAAGCTAAATGATAGAAAACAGATTCTAAGAAACATAACTAGAAAAATATTGATATATATATATATATATATATATATATATATATAATTATATATATGTATTAATGATAAAAGAAGAAAATTGTGTTTTATATTTATCTATATCATATTGACTGTTATAAAATGGTAGGAATTACATGCATTGCCTTTTAAATACTGTTTAGAATTAAAATTATTTTCAGCTTATGCTAAACAAAAATTGACTTGAATTCCATATAATTTTTCAGTTAAAAAACAGTCCAAAATTATGTTTATATTGTGATTTAGCTAATATATAAAGGGGATAATTTATTTTTCAGTTCTGTTCTTACTTTGCTCAAAATTCATTATAACCATTGTTCACAATAAGATTCATATTTCAGCTATGCTTAAAACGTGATTAAACTTAAAATTCTGTAGTATAAAACTGAAAAAATTTTTAAAAAATTATTAAAAAGTATAGTATTATAATCATTTCAATCATCAGTAGTATTGATGTACTTTTTAAAAAAAAAAAAATTAAGTAAATTTCATGAAACAGTATTATTATTTTTTTTTAGCTATATTGAGTAGAGATAATTTTAAAATAAGTTTTCAGTACTTCAAAATTAATTATTAATGGCAGGAAAATAATGCTAAATTTTCAAAATACCTTAATGTATATTTTGCTTGGAACACATATTCCAGTAAAAACGAGATTTTGTTATAGGTTTTGAAAAAAAATTTTTTTTTTTCATACAGAATTCTTTTTTTTTTAAAAATAAGATTTCTAATAATAAGAATATATTATTACATGACAGTGGCTGTTTCCTTTCATTGAATTATAATTTCTTGAAATAAAAATTTGAATTTGATGTATTGAGATATACAAATTAAATATTCGTTTTAAAAAATGAGATTGAGTTTTCCTGAAAATTTTACTTCAACGAAGAAAAATGTATAAGTTTTTCTTCCTCCTTTTTTTTTTTTAATTTGGGGGTTGTTAAAAAGAAAGATTAATACATTTTTTCTTTCTCATGTTTAATTCCTTTAATAATTTCCTTTGAACTTGATTGTACATTATCCCAAATTTCCCGTTACTGTTCCGAATGTTCAGTGCTTGCTTCAATTTTTCACTACTCGGTTTTAGTCCTAAATTTATAGCATATATTTTTTAAATTATCAATGCTACACTGTCCAGAAATGCCTTCACTTAGTCCAATAAGATGTGCCAATTTCAGAGGTAGATGAAAATATAACTGCACATTTTCATAAGAACCTGAAGTTATAATTGTTTAAATGTTTAATAGTGTCAGAGTTCCCCATTTTTTCTTCCTGGCACTAAGGCTGCAACTTAGCCAGTATTTAGCACCACGAACAATTCAGCAGCTTTTGTAACAAAACTGCCCTGACTTAAATAAGATCATAATAGAAAAAGATGCTCTGAAAAATATTCATGCTTTTGAGAAATATGAAGGTACTTAAAAATAATTTAGAACGGTTGCAGATTTATTATTTTTTAAAAAAATGAATACTGAATTTTAATTTGTTCTTTATATAAGTATTAAAAACATATCATTATTAAAAAATAAAACAAAAATTGTTTATTTTGGTATAAATATTTCTTGACCAACATACTACCTCACCACAGTATAACTATAATAAAAAATAATTTATTTGTAAAATAAATCTATATATATATTACACACATTTTGAACTTCAAAATCTTTGTCATCTTAATATATTGAAGCAGCTATTCATTTTGAAATGGCATTTTTGATAGGAAGGAATAATATTTGCTCACTATTCCTCTTAACTATTTTTTATGTCAATATATATATAATTTAGTGAGAAGTATTTGATGTTATAATTTACTGTTGTGTGTGTGTTGAATAATTTTTTTAAAAATTGTTTCATATGTATAAAATTTCTATCAATATATGTATAAAATCTCAATAACTTGACATGCTTTTCTTTGTATACTTTTTATGTGGAGGATTTAATCAGATAACATTTCATTCTCCTAAATTCCACACCACCACACATTCACAACAGGAAGCTGTGATTTTTAGAATTTCAGTGTTGACTGAAATGTTATACTTCTTTGTGTATTCAGTTTCTTTTATTTTATTTAAACAAATATGAATTCAGTTTTTAAATTTCTTTTTCAAAACACTACTATCTTTCCAACTCTAACCCAGGGATTATATTTCTGAAATTTTAAAAGCATTTTAATAAATTGTGTACAATTCAGGATTAATTAAAATTTTAAAACTTATTGCTGAAGTTATTTAAAAGTTCAGATTTTAGATAATTTCCACAGCCATATACTATTTCAAATTTAATGTATTATTGAACATTCTAAGCCTGGACAAATTATGCTCACAAAAGGGAAAAATCACTACCTTAGTTTACTAGAAGAAAGTGGCAAAATCTTTGCTGTGTGTTACTCAGTAACATTAAATTAAGGACATGAAAACTGAAAATGAATGATATTGAATAACTCCAATAATTCTCAGTCCTTTCTATTAAAAAAAAAAAGAATTTAATTAAAATAATGGTTGAATGTAAATTTAATTTGTTGTTCATTTTTTTTCTTTCACTGTTCCCCATTATTTCAAAGTGAATGTTTTTTCATACTTTTGATTTTTCTATCATGCCTCTATTCAAATTAATCTTTCTGATATTTTATTTGGAGAATTGCTATGAAAGAGAGGAAAGTGTGGTGCTACAGTATGATTAACAAATGGACCCTCCCAGGGGAGGAAGAAAAGGGAAGGAATGTTAGTTTGTCTCCACTCCCTAAATACTTTCCTTTTACAGCGAAGTTTTCTATTGGAGCGCCTAGCCTGTCAGGGCTTTTATCTCCTGTCTTAGATGGTGAATGCAATACTTTCCTTTGTAATTGACCCATCTCATGATTCATAGGGGGGGGGAGGGGCTATTTTACGACACTTTGAAGACGAACAGGACAATCTGCTTATTATGAAAACCTGGGAACATTTTTTCTTGTTTCTTTTTTCCTGATTTATTATTTTGGCTAGATATTTTTAACTCTTTATCTTGATTAGAACGCAAAATATTTTAAATGTAACTGGATTAATAATTTTTTGTGAGTTTTTGTAAAGTAGTTAATAACATAAAAATAGACATTTTAATAAATACTGGAAAATAATTGCTATTATGTATCTCACTATGCTGCACATCAAACATTATCATTATTACACTTTTATTAAGTTTTTCAACGGAATTTGTTTGTGAGAAATTTAATGAAAATATAATTGTAAGAGAAAATATCGAAGTCATGCTTCTATTTTAGAAGTCTATTTTTATAACTATTCTACGGTGTGTGAAAACTTTATTTAAGATTATAGCGAGATAAAAATGGTCAAAGCAAAATGACCATTGTTGTAGAACACATATACAAATTTTAAATTTTCTAAGAAATATGAATATTTTTCGTTTACTTTTTTGCTGATTCCTCTAAAGGTTGCTAACTTAAAAAATGTATGTTTGAAAATCATTGATTTAACTTGTTGTTTTTATAAAATTTAATTTTTTTCCAAAAAATATATAATTTTTAAAAACACGTAAGGAAGGATAATACCTTTATACATTGTAAAAATCTATTTTTGAAACGTATTTTTAAAAATTAATACAGAATGCTAGAAACGTTTGAAAGCAAACCTAATCAATATCCAACAGTAATTGCGCTCTCTGAAATAAAAAAATATAGATGTGAACAGAAACTTCTACTATAATAAAAGTAAACAAATAGATTTTTCGTTAATTTCTGATTGAATTTCGTTGGGCGATACAATGTGAGGGGTATAGAGGGGACGAACTTCGCAATTTTAAATCACGGTGAATTGAGGAGGATGACACCTGAGTTGACATTTTACTCTCCAGACTATTCGGATTGGAAATACATTATTAATTTTTTTTATTTAATCTAGAGTTATATAAGGGGCGTAACTAGGTAACCAAAGGCCCTAGTGCAACAAAAAAACAAAAACCGAGGGTCCTATTTTGATTGGGCTTTATCAAGTAAAAATATATTAGTATTTTAAATATACAAAGCTACTTTAAAATCAGCCCTTTATTATGCTCTGCAGAACATAGGAAGTGGCACTGTTAGCCTAGTGGTCAAGGTAACAGACTCGTGGCTGGCATGTCATGAGTACGAGTCCAGTACCACTGAAGACCCGCCTTGTAGGGGAGCGATGGATGTCAAATCTGTCGACAGCTCAAATGTCCTCCCGTTGGTGTGGTAGTTAGGAGAGGGGATGCCAGCTCTGGCGTCGTCTTCGTCACTTGACCATGGTTCAAAATTACGAGGTTCGTCGCTAAAATCCCTCGTGTAACTGAACAGGGTGACGTTAAAATTCACTCACGCAGAACAGAGGAAAGTAAAGCTACATACTACTTACATGTATGAGTTTTCCTGAGTAAACTTTAGTGATTAACCAGGTTCGATTTAACATGGGATAGACAGAAAACGATACAAAAAATAAGCTTGAAAATGATACAATATTATTATAATTATTTTTAAAAAAACAACCTGCAAAAGAACAGAGGAGTGGGACAAATTTACATAAATCTATTTACTACAGATACGAGTGGTGGCGAAATACTCAAACAGGAAAATAGCTTATTATGAATAATACTGTTATTAAAAAAATTATCGAGAAGAAATAGCTTCCTGTGTAAGTTAAAGATGCATTTTTCATGGAACCTGAAGCTTATTTTCAAGTAACACTTGGAAAAACGAAAAAAATTGAAAAATAACATAAATTTTCAATAAGTAAAATTCGCAACACCATATACACAAAGGAAAGGAAGGATTTTCTCTCATTGTTTAAATTTGTCTTTAATTTTAAGAAATACTTGAATAGAAGATAAATTTAAAATTTTAGGTTTTTTTCAGAATACATAAGCATTTTTCCGTTTTCAATTTTATAAAAGAATGTAGGACTGTACTGTACATATCCTTCAAAAGTTATCTAATGAGAAAGGAAGAAAGCCAATCAGTTTTTATTCTTTTTGTGTTCATACTTTTTGCTAAAGAAAAAAATTGAATAATTCCATAACAAAAATTTTTTTGATGCTTTAAAGTTTGAACTTTGCTGAAAAAAGTGAAAAATAAAACTTCATATGCAATTTCAAAAATTCGCTAGGTAGGCTATAAGAGCTTCATTTTGTTACAAGTAATCGTAAATCGCAATACAATTAACATCATATGTACCAAGTATTCACATGCACTCAGAAATTTGTAAGATCAAGAAGCTGCAAACAATGTTATGCATGACAAACATTTATATCTTATTTTCGAAACATGTAATTAAAAGATTTTAAAAGTACAAAGTTTATATTTTATTTAGAAATTAAAGATACAAATTCGTATATAAAATTCTTTTAAATTTCTTAAAAATCGAATGCTGAAGCACGTGTAAAATACTTTGTCAATGCAGCAGTAAAATTCAAACATTTAAGTTAATAAAACTGAACCGTAAAAAATATGTTATACAAAATTTATAAAAGTATTTCTGTTAAATTATATCTAGCAAAAAGTTTAAGTGAACATTTCGTATATAAATATAAATGCGAATTTTTTTAAGAAGAGCACTAGAAATCCCCCCCCCCTTTAGAATACATACAAAAACTCAGGACTTCTCAGACAGGGGCGGCTCTAGGGTCGGACAAACCGGACCCATGTCCAAGGCGGCATTTGGACCAAATTTTAAAAATACCTTTTTTTTTTGTTATGGGAAATTTGGAAAAGGAAGTTAAAGTATCTATGGAAAAATATTCAGAACGAGATAATTTCTCTTTTATATGAGAATATTAAATTACACATTGTTCCTAAAATTAAACAAGCTAAATGTTATTCGATAATTTTAGATTGCGCCCCTGATGCCAGCAAGATCGAACAAATGACATTTATGGTAAGGTATACATGTATTGAAAAATCTAACTCTAACGAAGTTTTTTTTTTTTTTTGGTTTCCTTCCAGTTGAAAGATTAACTGGAAGAGAACTTCCAAATTTAATAGTTGAGAAACTTTAAAAAAAATTAGGGCTAAATTTATTAGATATGCAGGGGCAGGCCTGATGTTGACCGACGGAGAATCATTGGATGTAAACGCGCTTGAGTGAGCAGATGAGAAAATATCAGTTTAAAAAAAAGCCTAGTTGAAGTTTTAAAATTTATTTCTGTTTTAGAATTTGCTCCAAATCTTGCTATTGCATTTATTTTACTTTCTTTGCTAATAAGTTTGGCAAGTGTAGATATTAATTTCTCAAAATTAAAATTAATAAAAAATTTCTTACAGTTCACAAATTTTAAAGATAGATTAAATGGCTTAGCTACATTGGCTATCGAACATGAAATAGCTGAACAAATTGATCAGAAAGTTTTCAGAATTAAAAGTCAGAAGAAAAAAAACCAATGGTAATTTCTTATGTTTTAGTTTTTAGTATATATATATATACATATATATGAACTGTTAGCTCTCTTTTTCTTCGCAAGGAATATTCAAGTTTTATAGGTGTGCATTTGTGACCAATTTTTATCTTTTAATAATAGTTTTTTTTTTACTTTGGCGAGAGGGGCGGCATTTTTCATTTTTGTCCGGGACGGCAAAATTGCTAGAGCCGGCAGTCTCAGATAATATAAATTTGATTGTAATGGGCTTACAAGGGGGCAGTCATTTCAAAAGTTTTTTAAGTACCACCAATTGTCTAACGGAAAATATTAGGGGCCCCCTATAAAGACTGGTTTTAAGCCCCAAGCCGGATCTTACAAAGGATTACTTATTTGACATCATTCAGGCTTTGGGCCCCTTGAAGCCTGGGCCTCCCTGCGATGCGGGGGTGTACTTTACGCCATTGAGTACCACTGACATCTCTTTAAAAAATATTAAATATATTTTGATGGATTTAAGTATTAAGTAAATGGAATTAACTCATTAAATTTGATGTATTGTGAAAAGTAGAGAAAAATAAATTAGCAGCTCGCATCAATAGGATGACGTTTAGTGTAACGACCATTAATTAAAAAAATTGAAGTTAATTTATTATTTTCAAGTCATATTGTTGACATTCGTCAAAAACGTTTATATTCTGGATAAAAAATAAAAAAAAAAATTTAAAAAAAAACTCCTCACATATATGAGCATTTGAAAATATAATATATTGAAATGTTTATGTGCTATTCATCCATAATTAGCAAATTTGTTTCTCTTGTGTAATTTTATTATAATAAATCGCAACCTATGCAACAATACTCAATTATCTCTAAAAAGATTTTTTTGTACTTTCTCTGAAACATACAGCTTATTTCTTTTGAAATTATGAATAATTTTCTACCATCTGTCTTAAATTTTTCTTTTGATATATTCGGAAATATACCTGTTTTTAGAAACTTATCTAAAAAAGAAAGAAAGAAAAACTCATTAAAAACAAAAATATTAACAGCTAAGGTATGTGTGAGCTATTTTCATGAAAATTTTTATATCATTGTATATGTTTGAATTCCCCCCCCCCTGTGTCTGTACTTTATAATTTTTAGCATTTTTGATAGTTATTCCTTCGAGCAAAATAGTTATGTCTTTTCAGAACTTCGAAATAGTATTGGGCATAACTCATTACTAGGTACCATTTGAAATATTTAGTAGTTCCATTTTTCGAATAATTTAATACTTGCTAGTGTTTCAAATCTCGAACATTAACAATACGTTAAATAACTAATTGCATTTTTATAAAAAAGTTTTCCGTGCAATTATAAGTAAAAAATATTAGTGATATATTTTCAAATAAATTTACTCAACATTTTTCACAAGTAAAAATGTTTTCATTGCACTTAAGATTGTTAATAATGTTACACATTAAATTTATAGCAAAGATTCAAGCACATTTTCTTTTTCGTTATTCAATTTTATGCGAACGCGAGGAAAATATGAAGAAATACTTTTCAAATTATACTATGTAGATTTTATACAGAACTTTTTTGATTGAATTCCTTTGCATTTCTTTGTAATTGCAAGCTTATTTCGAATAATATTTGATTCAAATTATTTTATGATGGATCTGATTTTAAATGTGATATCAATATATTTAAAATCTTTATAATGTGTAAGAAATTTTTTATCTTCAATCATTTTGGTGAATAATTAAATGACGAAGCAAATACTGATGTTTTCAGTACAAATATAAATCTGTGTCTAACAACTAACACATATAGAATGACAGAAGTGTTTATGGAAGGTTTCGCGGCACAGTCTTTCAAGATCGCCTTGATTCTACGCTCAAGCTTTTACACAACATTCTTCTCATTGTGTCAAACTTACAAAACTGCTTTTTCTAAAACCTTTACATGAAGACCACTCCCTCGAAACATCTGGAATCGTACGTATCCCAAAATCAGGGATTGGCAGCAAATAATTCATTGCTGAAAGATAACCAAATAACTGAACTGCTTCCACAGCTGTATCTTGAAAGTTCAACCTACATTTATGAATTTGGCGATTTAGTTTTGAGTTTGACGAGTAAAAATATTAAACCATTATATCTCATTTGGAATAATCCAATTATTATTAATCGTACATTGCTGCAATGAAAATAACATCAATTAACTAAACATATATACGTAAAAATAAATATATTTTAATCCTCGAAACGATTTGTTAATGTTTGTATTTTGCGCTTATAATTGCCTCAAGCTTTTTTTCTTCTCTTCCCGAAATTTATTAAGGTGATATGGTACCCTAAAAATCATTAAACTGTCGAAAATTTTTTATTGGCTTATTTGATACCCCGAATCTTTATAAATATGCCTGCTAAATTTCAAAGCTTTACCTGCATTTTTCATAAAGTAATGGAGCAATGTTTGATGCTAAATAGCAACTACCACGCCTACATTTCAGATTATCTGCTAGAAAAGAGCCTGATAAAAAATGAATTAATTATTTTTCTAATGTGCATCAATGAGATTGACATTATACAAGCAGTAATAAATCATTTTAAGAAAGAATTGTGCAATTCATGCAAAAATTCTAGTTTGTGAATTATTCACTGGGAAGGTCAAATGGATTTGGTCAAGATTTAAAAGGTGTGCGTGCTTTTTATGATATTATTATGAATGAAATTAAAACTTCAAAACGGATACTCCCAAAGCACAAATACTAAATCTCATTTTGATAACTCAGGTAATTAAAATCTAATTCGCAAGAATAGAAAAACTCCCCCATTTTTATATATTTGTTTTTGGTGATATGTTATATATCCCATGTGTGCGAGATTCAACACTTTTATTATTAAAATATTTTAAGATATTTATTTAAACAAATGCACATATACAGTTCTTAGATTTTGATGTATTTTACTTATAAATTGTTATTTGATTTTGCTTTCATTCGTGTACAATATTTAACATGCGAAGCCTTTTAAAATCATGGAAATAAAAATAAAAAATAAAGGCATAAACATCTTTTGTGCATGTTGTGCATTAGCTCTGAAGTGTGTGTATTTATTTTTTTTTATAATTATTAAGATAAAGTTTTATGAAATATTGAGATCTTTCATTCGTTTTTTCTATATATTTATTTTATGGCAGTATACTGTTTAATTGTTCTACATCTGTGCAATTTTTCATGTTAAGTAGTTTTAAATTAGCTAATTAACCATTTCACAAAAGTTTCAGACTATTCGATGAATATTATATCATGCTATTCATGGAATGAAAACTTCAAACTCATACTTCTCCATGTTGAATTTGTGTACATATACTGTGATTCAAAACCCTAAGGCCTTTTTGGTAATTGAAGTATGTGTTTGAAATTTTTTATACATGTTCTGAAATGTATGTTTTGTAAAACTGTGCATAGGATTAGCTCTAACATGTGTGTGTTTAGTACTTTTTCTAAAAAATTTCAAAACCAAAATTACTGTTTTTTTGGGAATTTTTGGAAGTTTAACTATAAAAAAATTAAAGAGCAGCAGCAGAAAAAAAACCCATGCACAGTTTTATGTAGTATATTATAAGGTACTTGGAAATTTTTTTTTCGAAATATTTAAAAAAGCCTTAGGGATTTAAAAAATGCTTAAAAAGGTAAAAAAATTTAAATTTTACAAGCATTTTGCAATGGAATTATTATTAAATAGTAACCTTTATAAAATGCAATTAAAACCAAATATCAAATATTAAAAGTAAAAAAAATTGTGAAGATGGTACCATATCGCCTTAAGAGCGTATGTAAGTTAACAGTATTTAAAATTGAATGATTAGGTCTTGAAGCAACACAGGTTCCCAATTTCATGGTATTCAATGGTTATTTTATGCTTTTTTTTTATATAATTGAGCATATTTAATAAATATCTTTTTATTTTATTGTTAATTGAAGAATTTAATTTAATGATTAGGAAACCAAAAGTACCGAGAAACTTCGGATATTTATCGAAAAAATTCTAACAAATAATTCATTTTATTGTTGCAATGAACATAAAATCATTTCGCTAAAACAATGTTTTTTTCCCCTTCTTTCTTTTTAAACCTAGAAACGATTTATAAAGGTCGATATTTTGTTTTTATAAATGTTAAGCTTAGGGTATATAGTAATCTCAGTAAGGAAGTTTTTAATTTGTTTTCTTAGCCCAAATCTTATCAGGTATATATATATGCTGACAATGTTTTAAATTGATCGATTGGGTCATGGAGCAACACAGGTTTCTAATTTTACTAATTTCATAGTATTCAATTGTTATTTTATGCATTTTTTATACCAAGCAAATTTTTTAAACATTTCTTTATTTTATTGCTGATCAATAAACTGAATCCAATAGTTAGATATTTAAAAAAAACCCGAAATTTCGGAAATATTTATCGGGAAATTTTTAATAAATAAGGTGTTGTTTGAATTCTTTTTTATAATCATCAGACAAATCTTTGAAAAACATGCCCATCTTTTCCAAAATATTTATTAAATCCCGTCAAAATTTATTAAATAATGTACAACTCTTTCTAATATGAGATTGTTGTGATCGTTCCTGAGTTTCTCTCAATTTACTATCAAGCAAATTTTGTCTTGTTACACACATCCGACCCTGTTTTGTATTTCGTTTTACATATGTTTCATTACTGAAATTAATAAATGCATTTCTTTCATTTATCTCACAATAATTGAAATATATCATTAGAATACTAAAGTATATTATTGCGAATCTTTTATTTTGCAGCAATATCTTCTTACATTTCAAATAAAACCCTTCCAAGATTAATAGTTCTACGGAATTTCACCATTTTACTAAAATAAAATATTAGTATAATAATATAAAATTATTTTAATAATTTTTTTTAAAAATCAGAACGATGTGATTGTCAAAAAGATCACCAAAGAAAAATAGAAGTCTTTATGCAAGTTTTGAATAAGTAATAGTAGTGTTGCGCCCTCTAGCACCCGCTATGTGAAGCGAGCTTGTAAACAGAGGGGAGTAAACAGAGTCTGGAGTTGTTGACAAGAAACTGAACGGTAACAAGACACTGAACAGATGTGTAACGAAGCTAGGCGAGCGGAATGCGTTATGTAGCGGTTTTTTGTAAAAAGTAGATTAGTTTTTAGAATTATATTGTAAAAATAAATGTTAGTTGCTTATCATAAAGAAGCCTCTTTGATGTCAAATGCATGAGAGCCTCTCATTTTAATAATAACGATCAAATGGATCAAGTAAAAATACCACAAGTAGCAATTGAGACAGAGACATTAACAAACTTTTTTACGAGGTCCAATAAAAAGCTATCTTTCTATTTTAATGCGACTGATTTAATCTATCGATGTAAGATCGCTATTTGTTATGTGAAGGCTCAATTCATCAATTAGCTGCAGGGTTTATATGTTTCTGAAAGTCTTCAAAAGTTAGCACACCTGGAAATTTTTTTAAATAGTAATACAAAAGTATAAATCACGAAAATATTGAAGTATTAATAGTATTTAAAAAAAATTAATATTTGTTAAGCTGAGTATCAAGCATTATAAAAATAACTAGCAAAACCAAGAACTAAGTTATATTTTTATCTGAAAACCCTCGTAGGATTCTAGTATAACTTATGTGGTTGAAGGAAACGATTTTGATGAACTTAGCTACAACAGAATCATTTATTATGGAAAGTAGCAAAGAAATAATTGACTTACATAATATTTCTAGGATTTCAAAACTGAATGAATACTTTATACCTTTTTTTTAAAAAAAGAAATACAGTTTCCTAATTTTCTTTACAAAACATGTACTGTTAAACGTTTTTTTCTTAAATATATTTATGTTGCATGTAAATGTTAAAATTTTAATATGAATAACTATGCAGCTAATGATTGTTTACTTATGGAACTTGTAAAAAATTATGAAAAATCAACTATACAAGGTTTTTCGATTTAAGAAAAATTTATTACTTGTACCGCTTTGACATAAGGTGGAATGCACCACTCTTTAAGCTACTTTACTGCACAAACCATTGTATTTTTCAAATGGTTTTGGATTATACCTACTGTATTAAAAAGTGTTGTGTAACTAATATTGTTGACAGTCTAAAAAAGTAGACAATTGATTTTAAAACTAAATAAAATATTAACTTGTATTGCATTTCCCATCATATAAATATTACTTACTAATAAATTACATTACACAATCTTTAATGCTTTAGAAAGTCTTTCACAACTGTGATGCATTATAATGTATATGTCACCACAGCTGAAAATCCATCTAGCACTTTTTAAGATTAAAAAGTCATTCAAGACTTTCAGAGATGTAAGAATATTTACTTCATTCACCTGGTTGATACACAGAACACATATAAAGCAACCTGAAAAACTATAACTATTTAAAGTATTTATAAAACAAATAGTATATCAAAACTGGTCCATTACTGGACAAAAAAATAAATAAATCCTTATTAGTACATCTATACCATAAAAAGACAATCACATATCATTACTTTCCCTACACTTTCCTCATCACCCATGAAATGTAACATATGAATGAAATACCTGTTTCTATATAGGCAAGGCAGATTTTCAAGGTCTATTCCTGTATAACAAACAGCACAAATGTTATCAAAATGATGAATAATTTATTATTAAGAATTATTTACACGTAAGTTAAAACATATTACTTACTTTAGTATATAGTTTTGCTTGTATTGATAGCAAGCATTAACATCACCTGATTCTCTATATATTTTATATTAAACACTTACCTGCAAAAAGTATACATGTATTTTCTAAATTCGTATGTTCCAAAAGTATAAATCAATTTTTTTGCCTAAAATTTTATTAAGAATGAATGATATAAAAATTACCATACTCCCATCACTTTCCAAAATTTGTGTGGTAACATTCAACTGCAATGGAATCTCTATCCTGCATGATTTTTAAATTATATGCTTCTAATATACTGTCATAAAGCCATTCGTGACAAAAATTTGTCATTTTGATAATTACTTACCTCTCATCTGATATAAAATATACAACACTTTACCCCATAAAAACATAGCTAAATGTCTTGGAAAACATAAAACAACTCCACTACAAGCATATATCAGGTGTTAAAGATACAGTTAAGTTTTTTTTGCAAATAGTTTTTGAATTGAGTAATGCTGACTTGCTGAGCTTGAATGTTTCTTTCTTGACAACTAAAAAAAGAAACATTCCAGAGTTTTCCTTTTATTTTTATATCCTAATATTGGCTTAATATTACTCTAGTTTAAATGCTGATTGGAGGTAGGTACATGAGGATAGGTAAATAATTATTTAGTAATTACTTTTATCTTGCAATAAACAATTTAATACTACAAGTAGAAGTTCAGTCTCTGGTTTTTCTTATGTCATTACATATTTCTTTGGCGGAAGACCCACACCAAACTTTCTATCTGAGATATGGAAAGAAGTATATTCAACATTTTCAACAACATGAATCTCTCAAACAATTTAAGAATGAACTTAATATGTTACATGGTGCATGATTATCTGAGCATTCACATGTATACTAGCCGAACATGATAATTTTACACACCTGTAATGCCATTGATCACACACACACATACCTCTTTCTGAATGCTACCATAATCTTTTTAACAACATAAAATACATCTCCATTAGTCTGCGATTTTACAAACCCAGAATTTGTTGCCTGATCATAAATATCTGTCAGGAATCTTCAATTCATTTTGAAATGGATATAGGTAGTGAGGATATAAACTGGGGAGAGTACCATTTAAAATTCTATAATGTGCTAATATGTGTCATGCTGTATTTTCAACAAACTATCTGCTTGACAGTTAAATTTTCATTTTAAAATAATTGGACATTCATGTATTGTGAATAGATTAACAATATATATTTTTTATCAGTATTGCATACAGAAGTAGATGATGTGACATACTATTAGTAGGCTGAATTACAATAATTATCATCAAAATATTTATTGAAAGCAGGCTTTTTATCAGTCGATGCAATTTAAAATTTTCCATTATTTGTTTACATCTGATTGAACTTATTCTTTCCAAATGAGCTACTAGAGAATTTCCCTTCACATTTCAAAATTAGAAAACAAGATCATTTAATCATTTCTTCCAAGTGCATTGAAGGCGTAATGCAATTAATTTTAACTGGCACCCTTTCTCTCAGAATGTTGAAACACAATACATATTTCCTGTATTTAATTTATTAGTAATAACATGAGCAACAGAGTAAGAATTCCTTATTAGTCAAGTACAATTAAACTTCTATTAACGAAACATATTCTAATACTGAAGTTTTTCAATACCCATTTCAAGATTAGCTTTCATGAACTCTATACAATTTTATAAACCAGTTGAAATGCTGATTATGCTTAAAAATATATTACACTGATCCCTTAATAGTCTTTATAAAGTGATTCTACCAAGATATTCCATGAAAATTGGAATATAGAATCTTTGATATTTTATACAAGTAGTTTATCTTTATATGTCTAGAAGCTTCACATGTTAGAAATGTGTTAAATATCTAAATCTACAATTTCACTCATGATATGAAAAGGTTAAGGAAAGTTAAATCTAAACATATTGTGTAGATCTTTACATGTGATTCGTATAAATTATTTTTGCAAATAATGATTTTTTCTTACTTTAATTTAAATGTAATTGAATAGTGTTATTACCTTTGGTTGGATCCTAGCAGGGCACCCTTCTTTTACAAGAACACCTCCAGAAAATTTGTATTTTCTATTATTCTCACACATTTAAAATTTAGCCAAACAATTTACCTCATATATTTACGCTACTTTTTCATAACAATCAATAGAACTTTCGATTTAACGACAAGAAAAAGTTTTACACTCACGAGATCGGCTAAGTGGGCAATCGCACAGCAGGAACTAAAAAATAAGGAATCTACTACAATGATAAATACCTGGAAATTTTAAAACGTATTATTAAAACTTATAAATAATCAAAGCATAAAATTTTTACATTCACGTGATCGGAGAATCGAGCTTTCACACGGCAGAAGCTAGAAAGTCGATGAACGAAAATGTTAATTATATTAAATCAAAGCACAAAATAAGAAAAATACAATATAAAAAGAGTAAATAATAATTCAAAATTATGAATCAAAGTTTCTAGTTGTTCACATAAGTTAGAAATTCCATAAATCAGCAACTATGTTAAAATGATGGAAAACTTAACAGGAAATTAATACAATATAAAAACTGAAAATAATAAAATTATAATTCAAAAAATTATAAATACCTAATCAATAAATCTCGCCGCTAGAATTTCATATAGGAACCTTTCAGCACGAGCGCTATAGCAAGAATGATTTTAGTAGGTTCAATTAAGCCAACGATGAACTTGGCGATTTTCAAAAAGAGGCCAAAATGTCAAAGTAATCCATCCTTGTTTGTAGATTATAGAATAGGTGCCTCCAACGAAATTGAGCATTACACGTCCGTCTTGTTTGTTTCCTTTTATCTGTCTCTGTCTAGAAACAGTGGGGAAAAAAATTCAGAAGATAAAAATACTATCAACAATAGCAGGCAACCTGTATTTATCTTTCCGTGTGATTAGATAAGCATACGTCTGCGTTAATATGCAATCACAAAGAAAATGTTACTGGGTTGTGCAATAACTGTAGTAAAGGGTCCATTTATTCACGTGATCATCATGTGAAACATTTCATTTGGTCATTAATAATACGAGTACTTGTCAGGTTTCCTTTTTACAAATCTTTCGGATTTCAGATAATAAAATTTATTTATTAGCGTGTGACTCCAGAATAAAATTGAGTTAACTTTGAAATACTTTAATATAAAAATTTTATTTTAAAATCGTTTTATTTTTTAAAGTTTATTTATTTATTTTTATCATGTTCTTTTTATCAGAAGATGTGAAATATA
>BMAO01031049.1:0-44066 GCA_019973975.1 Trichonephila clavata
ACAAGTCATTAAAGAATATAATAGATGAAAAATTTCATACTTTATCTAGTTATTCTATGAAATAACTAAAGAAAGACCGTTAAAGAGAAACATAAACAATTTCCAAGGTATTTTATTAATTAATTGATCCTAAATAGTTAAAATATCTCAAAAAATACATTTTATTACTTTTGCGGATGAATAAATGATAAATTATAGGGGAAATCAGATAATATAATTTAGTATTACTCTTATTGCTGAACATTAGTTAGTCTAACTAATGTTAGACAGAAGAAGGAAAAAAGAATGTGCTTCAAAAATAGATTATATTTAAATACTATCAACAAAAATACATGCTGGGAAGAAAAACAGTTGTTTCATAAAAATATTGTGTAAACTTTTTAAAACAAAAACGTGAGAGAATACTAATTTAAATTTTATGAGATACTTTTTTACTTTACTTTTCATTATTTATTAGAGCAAGGATTACTATGATGACACTATGGATTGGACAGCTTTTTATTTTTGAAACAAGCCCACTTTTTACCATTACAAATTTTTTTTTTACTCGGGGACTTACTTAAATCCTTGTACAGTACCGCAACTTTGAGTTGTGGTAACAGATCGAAGTTTTGTGTCAATATTTGTAACTTTTTCAATAAAAATTAATTCTCACTGACATATACTGAACTTATATATAGAGTATAATTGTTTTATTTGGCCATCTCTAATTACTAATCGGAAAATCCTTCCTAAAGCAGCTAAAACCGATTCAAAGAATTTTTGAGGGCCGTATTTCGTACTTAAACGATTAAGTAATCCTTATTCTATAGAATAAATACTTAGTTAAATCATAGAATTTAATAATGCTATATACTTTAACTAACTTGTCTAGTTATTCTATGAAATAACGTATTTCACACTTTAACGGTAGCATATATATTTAAAAAAAGGATCATCTGGGAAAAATAAAGATCATTTAACTATAAAAATAAAGAACGCATTATTTATTGAAAAACTAACTATTATTTCACAATCCCCACACACACACACCTGAAGCTTTCTTCATTTCTCTACATAATCATTTCGTTCATTTAAGAATTTGTCATATATTTTCATGAACTCTAGAATTCCTATGTTATTGTTCTGTAGCCTGTTAATTGAGCCTTGTGTTTTCACAGTATTCAAACAAAAGACCATTAGTTTGGACATTGCCCTTAGCAATTGCCATTTTTTCTCTAAGATGAAGAAAATGTTTTTTTCTAGGTAAAGATAGTTAGAGTGTGTCAGAGTGGTAAGCGTTTTGGAAGAGATGAAATGCTGTAGAATGCAGTGACCACAAGGATTAATTCACTGGCACGAAAGGAGTATAACATGGGAATTCAGAAGTTAGTAAACAAGTACGAAAAATGTTTCAATGCAGGAAATGATTAGGTAGTAATGGGAAGGGATGCTGCAAGGTAAGTCACATAATATCTTTTTTCAATAAAATTTGTGTTTTTCTTTTATTATAGCTAAATGTTCATTCGTTGATGGTATTTGTATGTAAAGTAGCACATAAGATTGTTGAAACCGACTAAATGAACAATCATTTAATATTTCTTCTATACTCCCATTCATTTTCAAATAAATACCAAATAGTCCATTTTTTTATTCATTTATTTTTGTAGTTGGTATCTGAATTACGTAAAGTAAGATAATGTTTTAATTAGCACATATGTCTAAAAACTAACCTAACTTTTGTAAGTAAGTTAAGATTTGTAAAGATACATTTTAAGCGACATTTTAGTTACGTAAGTTCCTGCACAAAGAATCAACTTGGAAGTCAACTAAAATAATGTTTGATATTTAACGATTAATTTCTTATTTTTATAATTTCCAATTTACAATTCAAACAAAAAATATAATTTCGTTATTGCTTTTCAGATTTTTAAATCATAAACAATGCTTCACCACATAGTATTATTTTATGTTAAATCCAAGAGAAAGACAAATTGATAATTTTCAAATAATGCTCTACTATGGAGATTTCTTATATTTTTTTTACTTATAATTGTTAGTGTACACCAGGGGTGCAACTCATAGCCTATAACGAAAATTACGGCCTGGTCAATATAACGCACATAATAATATATAACATAGTAAAAAACCGACGCAGAATAAAAATAAGATAGGTTGAATTCTATTAACGTTTCTTTAAGTAAATGATAAATAAAATAAAAAAAAAAAATCAAAAGTTAAATAGATAAAAGAAAGAAAATCGATGCATGAGACTTTGATGATATACGCGGTGCCGCACGCAGGAACAAAGACTCTATAAAAAGTGCGTCAAATGATTGAGCACAGAATGATCAACAGAAAAAGATTAATCGATGTTACTGTGAGACACTAACGTAGTATCAAGAAAAAAACGGGTGCTCACGGAGGTATGGTTCTGCTCATGATAATGCGTACACGTTCCAGTACAAATGACTGGAAGTTTGGAATCGTCCTACAGTCGGAATGTACTGCGATTTCATGTTTTGGTCACTGAAGAACATAAAAAAGCCTATCTGACATATCAAGAACTGTAAGATGGGTTCATCACAGCCACAGGAATTCTGGAAAAATCTGCGGCTTGTTATCAGTGGATCGTTGCTCACTATGGTTATATTTTGAATAAGTCTGTTTGTACCACGTTTTTTATTTTATTTGATCATCCTTGTATATTCTGTTTTTTTTTTTTTTTTTGCTATTATTAATCAAAATGAATACATTTATTTTGAGTATACCACAATTAAGTAAATACGGTACATACGATTCTATGAATATTGATTTTCTCAGTGGCCCACCTTAGGTTAAACCTTGCTTAATCGGCCCAAGTTATCCTTTGAGTTTGACACCATTGCTCTCCACCCATGCCTTAAGTTAGTGCTTCTCAAACTTTCAATATTCGCGACCCAATATTCAGTCATAATTTTCATTGTGCCCCTTCTATACAATAACAATGTATTGAATTAAATAATACAATACTTTGACGCTAAAGCAGCAACCCGACTTTGACCTCTTACGTACCACCGACGTCTCGATAGCACGCAAACGTCTCACTAACCAAAACGATAATACTCAAAGACGTATATATACGCCTTTCTGAAGTATGATATCTTCTGTGCGCTACTGTCCATAAAATTATTCCGAAGGCTTTGGAAAGCAATAAAAGGACCTTGACAGTGTTTGTGAAGGACTTATTTATATCATAGGATTTTCTTATTTATTCCTTTTATCTCCCCCCCCATATAACATATACTTGCACCTTAGTGGAAAACGGTGGCATTGGGGAACGAATCACGTATCTTTTAATCGACAGTTAAGGCATTAATTATAAACGTTACAAATTATCAAGATAGGTGTTATAATTTTTACATATAATTTTATATATGACAGGCCCTTGGTTCCAATGGTAATTATTAAACTTGTACTTTACTTAGTATTGCTAAATTAATTATAAAATGCATTGTGCAGTACTGATGCATTTAGAAGTGCATTAAATTAGTGTAAAAGTGTATTTATTTTTTTCTGTCTGAATGTCCTTTGTTTGTTTACTTTCAGTAAATTAATATTTTTTTTAACCCGCCATCACTCGCGCGGGGTGTTGTGTACACCCAGCGACAAGAAAAGTTTCCTAGAATTCCAAAAAGAATGCGCAGAACCACGATTTTTTCTATAGCAGCACATTTTAGGTCATTGAACCTTCAGGCGTGATGCAGTCGCTCTCACTCGGACGATTGGAACGTAACGACCTTCAAAGTTTATTTGGGGTGCTGAGAGCTCCCCGCGAGTGATTGAGTTATATTTTCGTACTCGAAGCATCTAAAAAATAGGGTAAGTTTTATTCTTTCGTTTATATATTTTTTGCAAATATATTAATAAGCATGCATATTTTATTTAAAATTTCAATAATTCTAGTATAAAAATAATATAAAACTTAAAAATAATTGTAAATTATAATTTTTTGTTAAAATTTTTTTAAACACTTTTCAGAAAATATGGCAAAAATTCCATGGGAGAGGGAGCAACAACGACTCTATCATCTATTAGATGCTGTATCAACTGATTCTGAGGATGAACTAAGTGATTTCGAAGATTGTGTAATTTCAGAAGAGCACCATATTGAGCAATCTGTTCATCCCATGGATACGGCACAAGAATTGGAAGAAACTTGTCAGTAAAAAACAACAAATAAATTGACGGAAACAAATAATGGGGAAAAAACACAAAAGAAGCTTTACTGACACAGAAGATAGTAAAAAGAGCATTAATTCACCAAAAAAGGGGCTCTGCGCTGTTTGTCCACGGGTAAAAGATGTAAAAACCAATTCATTTTGCCTTCAATGTAAGAAAAATATGTGCTTAAACCATATGAATACAGTCTGCTGTGAATGTTTGGAAAATGATTAACATATTTGTTTTCTACTTTCTACTATCCTTAACATTAATTACAAAGTAAGTTTATTACTGGTATATATGTTTTAATTGTGGTTTATGTATAAAATATAAAATTATTTGTTTTAAAATGAAAAGTTTGTAGGTTTAGTTTAAAATAATGCTAGTCTTATTTGTATGCAATAAATTTAATAATTTAATTTCAATAATACAAAAAACATTTTGAACTTTATAAATATGTATCATAATTGACTTATTTTTTTCATACTTAAATACACGTGTTAAAAGTTTGGGGTGTTCTCTACACCCCGCGAGTAACGACGGTAGCAAAAACAGGCGCGAGTGACCACGGGTTAAAAATAATCTTTTGTTTTCGACTTTTTAATATGATCGCCCCCCCCTCGTATAGTTATTACGCTTCCCTAGAAAGACGTGCCCCACAGTTTGAGAAACGCTGAAGTACATGCTTTTAATCTAATGAAACATTTATAGATTTAATACAAAGTTATTTTTAGTATGTAAAAATATATCGAACGTTTCTAATTTAAAGTTTCATATTTCTCGTTCGGATTAAGTGAAACATTTTTTTAAATTCTCTGAGCAATTAAATTCATTGAGGGGATTAACTAGCAAATGAAATTTAAAAACTGTAAATAAATTGATTTTACAAAATAACTTGGAGTACATTAGAGTTCATATTTCCTTTTATTTAAAACCAGTCCTTCATTCGTGATGTGTTTTAAATTTCCTTTGTGTTTCATAATTGATGTTAGTAATTTTTATGTATGTATACTTGTACTTGTGTTTATATAGTGGAACAGCGAATGTTTCAAATGTTCTGCATCTAATTTTAAATTTAAACTTAAGCTATCGTAAATAAAAAAAATTGTTTGGAGTGAAGTGCTTAAAAATAGCGTTAAATTACTTCAATACATTTAATTTGTGTATGAAAACAAAACTTTTTTTAAACTTAAATCCCTTTACAAATATTTGTGCTGATAAATACTTGTGTCAAAATAAACTGAATCTTTTTTCGTTTCTAATATTCTGGTATGTGAGAGATTTTACATTTTTTTAAAAATATTTTTTCGTGATATATAAATGTTGAGAGTTTATTAAGGGAAATTTAATCAGAAAAGCGTTAAATTTTTTTTCTGAGAAAATTTTAAGCTGAGTTTCTGAAAGACAGAGAAGCAAGTGCATAAGATAGGGTCATTTATTTTTACAATTTGTGTATTATTTATTTGATTGTAATGAGAAAATAAAAACAAGTAAACAAATAAAGTGGAAATTTCTTTGTCTCTTACAAATGGCTGGGATTTATTTCATGACATATGCTTCTAATTAATTGTATGTGATCGTTTTAATGCTTAGGTAACTTTTAAGCATCTTGTGTCACAGATGCATGGTAATTCTCACAAAATGGAAGTTTAAGCGTATTTTCCCTCTTCGTTAAAGAAATTGAAACAGTTAAAATAGAAGTAAGCAATTGTCTCGTTTGAAACTATGACAGTGATAATTATTGTACAAATTTATTTGTATTCCATCGATTGCTGAATGTAACGTGCTCGTCTGATTTTTTATTGTTGCTCAAGTAGTTGATATTGTAACGTCCTGAGCCCATAAAATTACTTCATTACTTAGTACCGAGAGGGTTCACACAACTTTTTCACCTAAAGGCATTTTATTCCAAATTAATTAAACAAAACATTAAACTAAGTATAGTAAATGTTCACTCTTCACAGTCCTTTCGTTGTAGAAAAGTTCTGTTGTTGTTGTTGTTTCTAATGCCACCTGTCTGACTGTATAAGATCGAAGCCTATGAAATTCATCGTGGCAAGGGGATAGGTGTACGCCTGTCTTTAGCTTTTAACTTTGAGCACCGTGCAGGGGACAGTGCGATTTGGCTTGCACGATAGATGACGACACCACATATTTCCATCTCCACAATTTGGGCATGGAGCTGGATGGGAGGGAAATATTCTCCAGCCCCCTGCACTTGGGTTTCTGCTGCGACCGCCTACAAGAATTTCTGACCCACTGATTTAAAGAGCACGTACTCCGTGTGTACTCGGAGTGTATTGGATAGCTACCCAGGCCTTTCCGTATGGAGTCCGATGTTCTAACCACTAGGCTACCCACGGCTCTTAGACGGCACGCGTGCCATAGGTTGCCGACTTCAACTTCTGATATCATAAACAATCATAGTATGAATTTTTCAGAAAATGCTTAGGCTGTATGCCTATAAAGTATAAGACATGTTAACCCACGCACTTCATGCGTGAATCTCATACAGAGAATCTCATACCGAAGGCTGTTTACATTCTGCTTTTACCTTAAAATTTGCATACAAAGGTAAAAAAGCAAGAAAAGTAGGAAATGCAATAAGTTTATTACACTCTTCACACTTGAATTTTGTTTTTCTGCTCTTTTTATAAGGGTATTCAGTACATTGTTTATACACTCTTTTAGCCTTCGTCGCGAATAAGTGCGATGTTTTCACTGGATTTTAATTTTTTTTTTTTTTATTTTTTTTTTGCTTGCGTTTTCACATTTTTTTTTGTTAATCGAATTTCAAAACTCCTCAGAAATCAGTGTCTGGTTCGATGGTTAACAGCTGGTTTCTGACTGCTTAACAAAATAATTTGAGCATTTATTGTCTCAGCATTCAGCATAAAAATTATTGTCATAGGCTAACGATTAGATTTACTAGCCATTGAATATGATGTGGTCATTTTATCAAGGAATAGTATTATTCTCCCTCAGCTAAATTATCAGGATCGATTTCAGAAG
Organism: Trichonephila clavata; assembly: GCA_019973975.1. Lineage (NCBI taxonomy): Eukaryota > Metazoa > Arthropoda > Arachnida > Araneae > Nephilidae > Trichonephila > Trichonephila clavata. The sequence goes on from BMAO01031049.1 coordinate 7,195, forward strand.
AGGGATCATACTTGCTATTATACCTTTCATCATTCGATTCTTCCTCGTCATCCCCGCAAGGAGACTTTTTTCATCCGAAAATACTGTTGTATCATATCTATTAAGTACTGTATCTACTAAATTACTTAAATATCACTTTTCTTCATCATAACAGCAATAATCCGCCATAGCGTACGATAGATTTTAAAGCGAACTCAAGTATTTTGAACTGTAACGGTGATTCACGCGCTGGATATGACATACCCAAAGAAGCGGTATCCAATAATATACATTTAGAATTCTCCTACAAACTAAAGTCCCTAAAAGGATATGACCTTAAAGTCAGCTGCACGAGAAACTATTCATTTTCCACAAAATCTTTAGATGAAGTATTGAAAAAAGTTAGGCGGTGGGAACGACAGACACTGATCGTGAATTGCTAGGTTAAAGATTACTTTCGATAGGAACGGAAATATCACTTAAACATTTTCTTAGCACTCGTAACGGCACTTGTTAAAAATTGCTAAAGTAAATGGAATTGCAAAAAATCACAACAATACGTACAAAATATTTTAAAAAAAACACTTGTCAAATACTATAATTATCAAAATTATTTAAATTCAGAGAAAGATTTTGGTCAACCCTATTTATTTGAAAATGAAAGAACATTTTTTCCTAGTAGAATTTAGCTAGTGGGCTTCTGAAAAATTGACAATACTGTAGCGCCCAGAAATATTATGACAAATTCATCTGTTACGTTTCAGTGCACCAATAAAGCATCGTGTTTGTGTTTACTTTTTTCAATTCATTCTTATGACGAAATCGTAAAAGAGCAACAACATTTCATAGTTCTAGACAAACTCTCTAGATCCACTGAGCTACTCTAGTTTCTGACAATGCTGGCACAGCAACACGAAAGTAGAATATTTTTTTATTCGTTTCCAAAGTTCAGCATACTAGGATAACATTCGAAAAATGGCCGAAGTCATAAAAGCACAGAAAGTTTTCCTCTTCTTCATCCACGGAATAAAAGAAACTGGGAAATTGATTTTCATTTCCTGTTTCCTTTTTTTATTTGAGTTAGTACTAAATTTTATACTGAATGCATGAAAGAGTCGTAAACATGTGTCCCAGTTAAGTAGATTTTTCGCATCAGGTCGAAATAATTTTTTAAGTGAAAACCTCTTTAGCGGCGTTGGGCACTTTTTGGTAGAGGAAAATCTTATGGTTTCGCGTCACCGACATGCTCTGACTGGCGCACGCGCAGTGTGCTGTTCGCCATAGATACTTTTGGATGGGTGAAATCTAGTGCGTTCGCGTCATCGACATGCTTTTAGCATTATATCTGTAGCTATACAGCTGACGTATAGTGCTGTGTATATCTTATAAGTGAAGTTGAATGGATTTAGTGAAAAGTTCAATGTGTATATACTGTGCATTGCTCGTTGCAATTCCGAGAATGGACAATACATATTAATGGTTGCCGTTTATATTTCGCCTGGAAAATCTATGAGACAGATATAACAACTTTTATTCGAAAGTTTGATGATTTATACAAAAGAATATTCTAAAATACTCGAAAAAAGATTTTGGGGAAAATATGATAAAGTACCGATGATTTTAAGTGGAGACTTCAAAATAAACTTTGCAGATGATAAAAATCTACAACTATTGAATTTCTAAATGAAACACTTAATTTAAATATGCCCAATGATCGAAAGCTCAGCACTACAAAGTATAAAACGACGATCGATGTGGTTTTTACACGCGATAATTAGATAAATTTGAATCAGGTATTTTCCTTTCTTACTTTAGTTACCATAAGCCTATTGTATCTTTTTTTAGAACAAAATGAAATAATTGAAAGTACAAAAAAGTATATGTGTTGTTGAAATTAAAGATGACAATGATGCAAGCAATTAAAATAATGTTAAAAATCCTGTACATTGAAATTTAAGTAAATACAAATGCAATCCATAAATAACATGATTGTACAATAATTGTTATTTCAATTGAATTGTATTTATATTTTGTCATGATCTTTGTACAGCCCGAAATATATTTGAATAATAAAAAACCATATAAACATGCATTTAGTTGTTGCTCGGAGGGTCAATAGATGTGAAAACCAGATTGATGTTGATAATTTTAATTCGAACATTATGAAATTTCAAATTTTAATACTAAAAGTTCTAAGTTTTCAATTCTATTGGCAGTCTCTATAACTGCCAATTTTTTTCCTCAGTTTAATAAGTTTACATAGTTTTCTTATTATAGGTAGACATACCAGTCTGTTCAATTAACAGTTTTCCGTCACAAATAATTAAGTAGTTTAAGAGGAGGATTCTGCTTATAATTTAATTAAAATTATGAACTTTCTTGCGAGAAAATTTCAGGGGTGATTAGGAAAAGGGATAATATAAAATCGCACACATAGATTAATATAAGAAAATATTAGCAGTTATAGAGACTGCCGATAGAAGTGAAAACTTAGAGCTTTTAGTATTAAAATTTGAAATTTCATAATGTTTGAATTAAAATTATCAACATAAATCTTGTTTTCACATCTATTGACACTCCGAGCAACAACTAAATGCATGTTTATATGGTTTTTTATTATTCAAATATATTTCGGGCTGTACAAAGATCATGACAAAATATAAATACAATTCAATTGAAATAACAATTATTGTAAAATCATGTTATTTATGGATTGCATTTGTATTTACTTAAATTTCAATGTACAGGATTTTTAACATTATTTTAATTGCTTGCATCATTGTCATCTTTAATTTCAACAACACATATACTTTTTTGTACTTTCAATTATTTCATTTTGTTCTAAAAAAGATACAATAGGCTTATGGTAACTAAAGTAAGAAAGGAAAATACCTGATTCAAATTTATCTAATTATCGCGTGTAAAAACCACATCGATCGTCGTTTTATACTTTGTAGTGCTGAGCTTTCGATCATTGGGCATATTTAAATTAAGTGTTTCATTTAGAAATTCAATAGTTGTAGATTTTTATCATCTGCAAAGTTTATTTTGAAGTCTCCACTTAAAATCATCGGTACTTTATCATATTTTCCCCAAAATCTTTTTTCGAGTATTTTAGAATATTCTTTTGTATAAATCATCAAACTTTCGAATAAAAGTTGTTATATCTGTCTCATAGATTTTCCAGGCGAAATATAAACGGCAACCATTAATATGTATTGTCCATTCTCGGAATTGCAACGAGCAATGCACAGTATATACACATTGAACTTTTCACTAAATCCATTCAACTTCACTTATAAGATATACACATCCCTATGCGTTAGCTGTATAGCTACAAATATACTGCTATACGCATGTCGGTGACGCGAACGCACGAAATTTCACCCATCCAAAAAGTACCTAAGGCGAACAGCACACTGCGCATGCGCCAGTCAGAGCATGTCAGTGACGCGAACTCATAAGATTTTCCCTTACCAAAAAGTGCCCAACGCCACTAAAGAAGTTTTCACTTAAAAAATAAACCTATTTAAAATATTTTTGCTATATATTTTCGATTTTGCTTTATCTCTTTATTTATAGAAAGGTTTTTCATGATGCTGTAATAAATTCATTATGTACTATCACAAAAAGGCCAACTTTCTAGAAAACCCGCCTAGATGGCAACCTGTTATTCCGCACATGTCGTACATGCTGAATTGGCAGTCATGCGCTTGGTTTCATATAATGTCGCAAATACGGTTTGCAGTACATTATTGCAAGTTCTTGCAGTAAAATATTGCAACGATTGCCTGAACTGGAATTGTTAGGTGAGAAAAAAAGGTTGTCTAATACGAAAATTTACTAACAATCTATGGAACTAAATACTCAAGATTCGAGAAAGCTGCAAGAGCTGCAGGCATATCAAAATCTGATGACTTTATGAACGAATTATTGGGCAATTCAGCTTCAGTGATGAATTTAACTGCAGATGAGCACAAAGAACGATTTTTTTAAAAAAGGAACAAATAAAAAGACCTATATATATATATATATATAATACATGAGCAATGAGTATGGACATTTATATAATTCGTACAATGAGGGTTGGGGGGCTGTTAGATGGTCAGGGGGTACAAACTCCGAATTAATATTAAAAAACAATAATAATAATTTTAAATGTATAATTATCAACGGAATATATCTTTTTGTTGGTAAAATTATTCTTAAATCTTTTTAGAAACTTGTAATGTTTAGTGCTTTACTTAAAAAAATATTTAAAAAACAAAAAAAAAAACAAGCTGATAAAGATAAAAACAATTACAATTAAGATTATCTCCGATAAAATTAATTGCAAAAAAGGCAATTGCTTACGACATTTATTAGAAATTAAGTCTTTAAAAAACAGTAACATGTAATATGATAATTCCTGGTTAAAACGAATACAGATGTTTATTCAATGATGGTGGATGTAATTATGTTATTAACAGCTTAATAACAGCTTTCTTTACTTAATTAGTAAGTACTTTTTATATTTTATGAAAGAAACAATTTGAACATTGATGTAAAATGTATATAATGACCATTTTTATTCTTGGAAAGATATTATCTTCATTTTTTTTTAAAAGTTCATATTAAAATTAATTTTTTTGGAGTCATTGCTTTGGAAAAACTTAGTTGTGTGTGTAAGCAAACACATCTAAGAAAGAGAATTTATTGCTGAAAGTATTAATAGCAAATTTTTTTTTTTGCAATTTATAATTGTTTTTTATTTAGTTTTTTAAATAACTCCATTCTATTAATATGATAATGGACGTCTAATAAAATGAAGTAAAAAACAGTGTTATAGCGTATTTATCATTCGGTGATATGTTTTTTAAAAAAAAGCTATTTTTACTTAATTATTTTTGATGATAATAATTAGATAATGCAATTAATAATTTAATTAAAATTAATTTTCATCACTTTATTTAAAAAAAATCATTTTAAATTTCTTACCCTATGCCAGTGGTGTTCAAACTTTTTTCCATTCTTGGAATTTTACAGCAATAAGGTTTTTTTCGGGAACCCCTCACCACTTTTAAACTATGTGCCTTAAAATAATATTTTAAGTAGATCAATATGTTATAGGTGCTATGTACGGAAAATGAAAAAAGTATTGTGTTTTTTATTAAAAATGTTTTTTTTTTAAATTTTAATATAATTTACTTATTAAAACTAATAATTTGTGATCCAAATTTCACCAAACCATCAATTAAATATAGTAACTGGGATATGTGCTTGCATATTTTTCACTAACTTTCGAAGTTCAGTTCTACTGAAATTATTTGCAGTCACGTTTCATATTTTTCGTTAAATTTACTTAAGTTTTGGTTTTGTTGCCACATACGTTGATAAATATTTTCACTTAAATACGTTGTTCTGAATGGCATTAAAATGTTTATAGCTTTATGAGAAATCCAATGTATTCTGCATGAATTTGAAATCTAAAATTTAGAAGCTGTTTTTCCATAAATCTAGATTTTAAAATCAAATGTACGGAATGTCGATAAGTTGTTCTCTTTCTTTCATTATATCTGCTTCTTCCCCTACAAATGAAAAAAGGGACATTTCCCATTAGAAAACTATTTAAATTTGTAAAATACTGTACTAACGTATGTGGTGACCTGTAGCCACCCCTTACATTAATACCCTCCTGTCAAGCTGAAAACCCGGCTAGATGTGTAGGAGGAACTAAATGATCTAAAGACATTATTCCAATTCAAACTGATTTATTGATTCTTATCAGTATTTAAGAACAGACACAGCACAATTCTAATTAAGGTATATAAACTAGGGTAGAGTGCAGAGGTGAGATATAAATACGGAGCTAATATTACATAATTTCAGCTGTATCTAGGATAGCTTAAACGCGCACATTTACAACTACACCTCACACTAATAATCAGAATTTACTTAATCAAAATCACAGTACCTGATGTTTTAATGCTTCCGTTCCTTCACGGCGAATTTCAGGCACTATCTTTAACTGGATGAATTGACGATGACTCCACGCTCCGTAATATTTAATTTTCTACTTTTCAATCTTCAAATCCACTTCTCTTTGCGCACATCAAAACGTATCAACCTCGCTTAACTTGTCAACAACTACGTGTCGACCTTTCACTCTCTTTACTTTACTTTAACTAATATAACTCGACTTCTCCCTTCTTCTTACTTAGCTCCCTTCAACTCGCGAAAACCGAATTTATATAATAATCTTTATTTACATAAATCATGTTTGGCTTCCCGATGAAGGTTGGTTGAAATAAATAATTTGATTTAAAGAGAAAAAGAAGAGATTAGTGAAAACCCGTATAGATCCGTCACACGTGTACAGAATTAATTTATGGAATCCGGGATCGTAAACAAGAGAAAATTCACAATCTAGTAGGTATTTTAGAGTTTTAATGACCAGGTTGGGCTTTATATACTTCTGGTTACACAAACTTTATGCAGTGCGGGAATCCCTTTTGCATACATATTTATAATTTCCTTTTCGATGTCTTATTGTGACTCGTTGAACCCCTGGGCATGCCTAGGATTCCACGGAGCTCAGTTTGAAGACCATTGGAGTACATTTAATTTAATTCGCTGAAAATGTTTTATTGTTTTTGTAATTTTGTATTTCTGTTTTCAACTTTTAGTTTCAGGATATTAGAAAGGGAAGTGTGTAGTGTTTAACTTTTGCATTTATGTTTCATTTGTTAATATTACATAAAGATATTTATATACCATAAAATGGGGTGTATAACGCGCATATTTAATAGAAACAATTATGGAAATTTACGGTGCGGGTTACCCACTGGGTATAAAAATTTTAGCTTCAAAAATAAAAAAAATACAGAGCATAAAAAAAGAAAATTAGACTTCTACATAGATGGAAATGATGTTTATTCTTAGTAAATGTTGTACCTCTTGAATTGTTGTAGTTTTAGAAGTATAATGTTTTTCAAAATCCTGTGATGTGTGATGATAATTCGTACAAATGACTTCAAAACATAAGAGCATTGCTCATGTATATTTCAGGTTCCTTTGTAAAAAAGCGAGTGCATGTTATACGGAGAATGTATCTATAAATGAAAAAAATCATATTGGAGTTATAGAGAAACGTTATACACTAGTGCACGTTATACATCATGTTTTACGGTACTTAATATGTTTAGTGTTAAATTATGTAATACTCCGTTTATAATAACGCACAATTTAGTTTGATACAATACAAAATCTCTAATATGATCTTATTATTTATTAGAGAAAAAATGAGACGCCATACTTTATAGCGTTGAGAGTAAGTATATATAAACGTCGCACAAAAATTAACATAATGTCTATTAGCAACAGACCTTGTAAGTTTGAATTACGTTCAAGTGAAGAGAACGACACCTGAGCTGGTAAGACTTTGTCTAATCTACCACACCACTTAAGCGGGGGAAGTTTGATGTACTACAGACCATTTATACTGCAGGGATTTTTCGCCATTAGAACTCAAACACATCTCATGCCGGTTACGAGACATACATTCAACACTGACATAGACAGAGAAATAAATTCTGGTCAATATAGACAGAGTCAGCAATTATTTTCTTTCTATACTCGTATAAAATATTATATATGTAAAATATTTTTTAAATTTATCTTCCTTTCAATTCTTTTTTTTTAAGAATTGTTAATATCACGTATCTGCAAAAGAAATCAAACCCACTCCTAAAATATTTATTGAAGCACACGAAAATAAAAAATTAATGAAGTTTTCGATTCAATAAACATAAAAAGATTTACTCAATTATTGCATTACACAATAGATAGTAGATTGTGAACACTGTAAAAAAAATAGGAAGAAGAAAACAATTAAAACAAGTTATATAAAAAAATTAAGACAATTCCTAATCTGAATGGATGAATAAAACGTATTTTATTAACGATTGAAAATTTGAACAAGATATATACATATAAGCAGAGAGTGAACTAATAGCATAAATTAAAAAAAGAGCATAGTTTGTCTGTATTATTTATTGTTTTAACAATGCACACCTAAGTTAGCTAGTTTGGCTGAAAAACCGGTTTTTCGAAGCCAACTTTTTTGCCATTGTTTTAACAGTTAAATTTTTACAATAATGGAGACGAATCTAAGTTGGCGTCAAAAATCGGTAACTAATGAATTCATATTTGAAAACACTGTATCAACATCAAGGGTCATGCACTACAAGCTTAAAAAATATTTCAATTGGATGAATAGGAAGTATTTTATTAATGATTGAAAATTTGAGACAAGAGGTTTAAATAAATAAGTATACACACATACGCGCATATGTATATATATATATAGGGACAAAGTGGGCTAATAATAAGAATTGAAAAAAGAGGAAGAAGTAGACAAGAAAAAAAAATGAAAGTTTAATGAAAGTTGCTATAGTATTGGCTATTTCATTCAAAATATAGGCAAACGAAAAATATTTGGTAAGTTCAAAAAATCCTTCGTGGATATATATCACTTTTTTTAAAAAAAGAAAAAAATACGTGCAATATTTCTTATTTTCAGTTTGTTGTGGTATACACGCTTACAAAAATTTCGATATCTCAGTATTCAGTGGCGCTGAGAATTTCACCAAAGAAGCAAAACCTGAGATTAGATCTTCAAAGAACGAAATCAAAATACAATTTTAAATCTTATATTTGCTCTAAAATTTCCTCCATAGAAGAGGAATATCCAAGGTATGGTAAGAATGTTTGAATTCTGATGTGAAGGGAATTGGCATTTTTATTTGCCACATAATATTTTCGTTGATATTTCATCAATGTTTCATATCAAGAGCATAAAATTCGTTCATACTACATTATGAATGTACTTTCATCTGGTAATTCAATCGATTTTCCTTTAAGTTTAACTAATAAGTGTTTAAAAACACATTTTAAATTCAAGTCTAAACACTATATAGTATCCGTCTTCTATAACAAATACGTAAATTTTAATTATTAAGCAATTTAACTTAAAATAGAGAAATAATTTATTATTTACAATTTTAATTAAAATAATTTTATATTATGAAGTATGTTTGAACTTAATATATACAATTAAGTATGTTACTTATCATTATAGAAGAGAAATATATATATATATATATATATATATAAATTCTGCTTTGTGTGTCTGAGCATAAAATATTTTGTTTTACAAAAAGAAAAAAAAGAATAGATTGAAAAATAAATATTGCAAACGATAAAATTTAAATTCGTCTAAAGCTGAAAATTCATGCTGGCTTCAACAAAATAAAAACGATTATAAGATTTAAAAAAATAAAACAGTAATATTAACCATAAGTGTACATTTATTTTCTGAAAACTGAGATTTAAAATTTAAATTTAAAAGGAATGCTTTTATATTTTATTTTATTATAAAAAGGAGAATTTTTTAAGAAAATTTAAAATTTATGTTGCATTAAATTTTTAATAAGTTAAAACAAAATGGAAACTTAAATAATTTATATTATAAAAAAAGATGAATATATTTTGTATTTTCACCTCTTTGAATTCAAAATCATTTAGTGCTGAAAAAAATTAAGCCCCTAAATACAATATGGAAAAGATTTTTGAATGTATTTTCAAAAATACATAGAATTTTAAAATTTAGTTTTGTGGGACATATGCCCTTTTTATGTACTACATATTTTCCTAGAAGTAAAAATATATTAAAATTCATTTCTCAAGACTTAAACATAGATAAATAAATACATGCATAACATAAAAATCATATGCATAAATATTTAGGCCATGTAATTACGAGCTTCAAAAATAAATGTTCACAATAGTTACATTAAAATAAATTAAAAGTTGTAATAATTATATGCAAATATAACATAAACAAATTTCAATCCAAAAAATTTTATTTTAATTATTATTGCTTACAAAGTGTTTGTTACCTGTGTGTAACTCTACAAATCACATTTTTCTTTCTTGAGGTATCCGAGTACACTAAAATTGTGAATTATCCCAGAAATTGACAAATTTTTTGCAAGATTTTATTTTATAGATCATTATATTAGCTTTATAAAAACACCAAGCTTATTATGTTCCGTTCACTAGAACAAAACTACGAGTGTTTTATTAAAAGTAGATGCCATTACTTAAACCAAGATGTCATGCACGAAAACGTGTTTTACTCGAAATGTAGGATTTTTTTCTACTAAAAAAGTTTTGAAAATAATTAAATGAAATTTTTTGTGTATGTTCTGTATAATAATAGAAGTGTTTTAACTTTCAGATTTATCAATCACTGTTTTATTACAAAATTTACCGTCCCTTATGTGAATATAATCACTGTTTATTAAGCAATTGCATGTTATAACTAAGATAAAATGCTTTAGTTTTTGTAAAAAATAAAATATCTCTTATCCTGAAGGTCATTTCAAAAATCAACAACAAAGTAACACATCAGAATTGAAAAATTGAAAATTTCTTCATAAACTTTTGGTACAGAATGCTTCGTTTTGTATGTTATTTATTGTAAATTTTACCAATATTTTCCCATTTTAGTAATAATAATTTTTTTCTTGTCAATTTTAGTTTTTTTTTTAAATGCACTAAACAAATCTAAAGACAACAAAAATGTCTCCATATCTCTATTTTTTTAAGAAAAATAGTCGGATACCTTAAGCGATTTTGCCCCCTTGTATCATGCTACGTTATACAACTTCCAGTCTCTCACTTCCTTAAGCATATTCTACGTCAAGAAGTTTTTCTAAAGACTTACTTGAAAATTTGGTATCTCTAAAAATGTTTGTATAAAGATTATTAAAAAATTCTGTACCCACTTTTCGTTAGTAACTGTACTCACTTTTCAAACAACATAAATCGTATATTTTAATTGAAAAAACATATGTGATTTAAAAAAAATAAAAGCATCCTCAACATAAATAAACATTACTTTATATTCTACAATATCTAGAACTAACTAAAAATCAATAATAAATTATGCACATGATTACCTATAATGCAGATTTCAAGAAACACTTAGTGTTTCCTGATGGTTCTCAGTAAACACTTTTAATTAGTAACTTTGTATCATGTTTCTTGAAATGAGATCCTCTTGAATTGCTAGAAATCTCAAAGGATTTACATAGCGATTAAAACATACGTCCATTCAAGAACAAATTTTTAATGATTTTGTTACAGTCGCGTTTCAGCTTTAATGAGAGTAGATTCTTTGAGCTTAAAGTTAAACATGGATTTTGCATAATATATAGCTTTTAACATTAATGCTGTTTTCTCAGCTAGAAGATTTGAATGTAATCTGCTGGGATTTTCGTAACAAAATTATAAATCTACGTGACTAATTTTAATATAATCGTATGGAAATACTCCGTTAGACTCTTCACGGTATTTTAATGTAAGCGATTAGATATGGATAAACTACATACAAATATATATGTATATATATATAATGTGCATAATGTCTTATGTATTTATTGATGTCAAATGTTGAATTTTAATAACTAATGCAAAAATAGAGTGATTTAAAAGTTTTGTTTCAATTTACGAATTGCTTTTAGGTGTTACATATTTATATTTCATGTTTAGCGAAACTTCTTATTTAAATTACATTAACCATTAGCTTTATAAAAGTTTATACTATTTTATAGTCCTCTAATTGTAAAAGTATCTATTAAACTTGTATAGTGTGAATTTTATTTATAACCTACACATTAATGTTACAGACGATGTTGTACATGCAGCTGTTCCAGAACATAAAACACATAGCGCTTTGTCGCCTTTACTAATCATGCCATGCTTCTAGGTCCACCAAGTTTGAAATTATCTGTTACACTAACAGATTGCAATATTTTTTTCGCTGAACCAGCCATGTTAAATAACGGTTAGAAACCGTAAATATAACACAAATATACTTTAAAATACAATATTGTCAATGACATTTACTATGCTATGCGTAAACATACTTCGCTTTATTAGCATTTGCAGTTCACGACTTAACAAAAAGTATTTGAAGTCAAGACAATAACAAACTAATATGCCCCTCACCGAGAACCAATCACTCACTTTTTATCGTAATACTTCATTTGAACTTAGTTATTCTGAACTAAAATGCGAACTGTTTTGATCAGCGAAGTGCTCAAAACTGTGTGCATGCCATTGGTTCACCATCCCTGTCCTGGATGCCTTATCGCTGATCAAGTACGACCGGTTACGTTAAATGTGTACACTACAGGAATGAATACACGCAACAGGACAATACTCTCTGTCATGCCACTGGCATTGTCAGCAAATGAGTCGAAGAGTGTGACAGATGCTTTATCTTTCTTAGTTTACCTGCACAATCACTTGACTAGATTTCAATCCAGTCAAGAATCTCTTTTGGATGAGATCAAACGGCGTATTAGGGAGCTGGATCCAATGCCATACAATCTGAAGGCATTTGAAAACACAATAAATCGGATATGGTATTAGTTTCCTCATTTCATCAATCAAAATCTCATGCAGTCCATGTCAAGAAGAATTCATGCATTATTAAGGGCAAAATGTGGTCCAATACTGAATTGAAGGAGTGGTCATAACAATATGGGCACTCAGTGAATATATATAGAAAAAAATTCAGGTTTTTAATTTTTTTTATTGGATCTATGCTCTAGTATGAATTTGATACCAGTAAATTAAATCTCTCTACAGGTACATTATAAACATATATGAGAGGTAGCCCTTAAGTAACTGAACTAATTGGGGGGAACAGCTTTTGTATTATCAGGCTTTTCTGCTACATGCGCATAGAGCTAGCTTTCCTGAGTGTGTAAATTGAATTCCCCTGCTGAATAAGGCAATGATTAATTTCGGTATCTTCTTCTGTGATAACTGTTTTGTACGACAGAAGTTTTTTGAAGGAGCTGATTTCGTGTACTGCGAATTTCGAGAGTTTGTGTTTGTGAATTGCGTTTTATTTTTCTCTCGAGACAAAGATAACAGAAACATTTGAAATGATGATAAACAGATTACAACACTATGGGGAAAACTCAAGCGCTTGAATGATTTTTCCTTTTCCAAAATGGTGAAATGTCAATTTAAGTCAAAGGTTTCTTGAACTCAACAAAGAATGTAGACGACGAATCATTGAACAAATTATCGAGTTATCAAAACTAAATTGGAGGTTATTTAGCCGAGTTTTGTGCGTGTGACTGGTTTTTCAATCATGGTATTCCTCTACTTACACACAGACTTTTCTTTACAATAATAAATGGTATGACTACTGTTTCACCCACCCCCATACTCACGCGATATGGCCACGTGTGACTGTTTCTTCGAATGAAAAGAGATAGGAAAAAAAACTTTTTGTGTTGATGTTGCTAAGGTGAAGAAAAAGAACGACGAAAGTGCTACCAAGCATCACAAAAGATGAGTTAACAATGTGTTGAAAAACAAAATAGAAGATTTTACAAGCGTATTAGTGGAAATAGAGAGTAATTTGAAGGAGACTAAGGGCCTGTGCCTAAAATTTAAATAATTTACAAAAAAATAAATTTGGTTTCTTTTGGGTACCTACTCGTACACACACACTCACAGATATATATATAATATATATAACCTATACGCGTAGGCATGTGTGGATGTGCATACTATAGTACAGGAGGGGCTAACCTTTTTGGTAAGAGTTCCACAATCGGATGATAAATCATTACGAGTGCCACTTCTAAATTTTTCAACAAACGAAAAGCTATAAAAAGTTGAAAAAACCTTACTTATTGGCTTTTGGCAGTGCTTCTCAAATATTTGATGTGCAATATTTGAGACCCAATATTCAATCATAATTTTCATTGCGCCCCCCTCCATATCATAACAATGTGTATTGAACACAATAATACTATACTCTGAACCTAAACCAACAGTACGACTTTAACCTCTTAAGTGCCGACGGCGTATATAAGCGCCTCGTTCAGCCAGTGTGTTAATTGCTGCAGACGTATATATACGTCTTTCCAAAGTAGATCCTTTTAGACCATTGCTATCCATAAAATTATTCCGAAGGCTTTGAAATGCAATAAAAGAACCTTGACAGTGTTTGCGAAGGATTTACTTATATCAGAGAATTTCCTCTCTTATTCTTTCTTTTTCTATTCCTCCATACACCACATACGCACGCCTACGCGTTAAACTGTGGCATTGGGGAGAGGATCGCGTAATTTTAATTCGGCATTTAAGGGATTAATTATAAACCGTACAAATTATCAAGATAAGCGTTAATTTTTGTTTTTAATGTTATATATAGCAAGCCTATGGGGTCGTTGGTAAGTATTAAACTTGTTCTTAATTTAGTATTGTTAAATTAATTATAAAATACATTGTACAGTACTGACATATTTATAAGTGTATTATATGTGCTAAATGTGTATTATATTTTTCATTATGTCAGATTGTATTTCTTTTGTCTACTTTCAGTTTGTTAATATTTTTTTAAATAATTAATTCGTTTGATTAATTTGTTTTGTTAATTAATTTCGTTTGTGTTTGACTTTTTAAAACGCTCGTGCCCCACTTGTAGGGTTAGCAGGCCCCCTTAGGGGTGCGTGCGTTACAAAAACACTGGCTTATGCGACTTTTACGCAAATAGCATATTTTTTTAAACAAGTCTAAGTAGTGAAAATTTAAAAACAATATAATAAATATACTTAGGTTTTATTGCTAATAAGCCTTTTTGGGTATAAAATAAAAATGAGTAACTTTAAACATTTAATTCTAAAATTTATTATTAAATAGTCAGTACTTGCTTTATGCGGCTTTTGAGTTCGTAGGTTTTTTGCAAAGTCATCTATATTAGGATTAGTTTTTGAAGATGTTAACAAAATTAGATTGTTTTAGGTGTATAATATCAGTTAATTTTGAGCGATATTATGACTTTTTTATGTTCGTAACGGAAAGCATTTGTTTACAAGTACGTGTTGATCCAAAACTACAACAATATCTGCAGCCAAGTCGTATAAATTTGAAAAATTGCATGTTGGTTCAAATTTTCAAAATTCAATATAATTTGGATCACTTGAGTTGAAAAAAGTTCCATGTATTTGATTATCAGTTTAGTATGGTGCTGTAGGTTAATAATTCTGATTTGGATTTTAGGTGGGTAACAATCAACTTCTTATAGAGAAATTGAAAAAGGATTTATGAAAAGATAAGCAGTATTTTTATCATCTTGAAAATCATCCAACCTAGCACTGAATGAATCCTTTAAAATGAATAATAAAATTTAAATCTATTATAACTGATAGCATTATTAACTTTGGGTGATAATTTCTGCATATTGTGAAGCGTTTTGTTCTTTTTTCTTCAAAATAGAGACAACAGATTCAAAAGTTTGATTACAAAGGTTTTTGATCAATCGTGATAGGAAAAACACATTATTTCCTCGAAATCTTAAATTTAAATTATTTAAATGCCATATAATATCGCTAAGAAAAGCTTAACTCCACACAGCCTGTCTTCATTCTTCGGTATCAAGCACTCATCAGGCAATTCATCGTTTACTTCCAAATATTTTAAAACACGCCCTCTCACCTTCCGAAATTTCTTGCGTGAACTGCCTTTGAAATGCCAGCGCACACGACAATGAAAGAGTATTCCTTACATGATATTTTTCTATTGTAATTCAACTAATTAAAGGTCTTTAGAATAAATATTGAGGTTTACTGTCTGAGACAACCAACTTTTAATGAAATTGTAAAGAAAAAATAGTTAAAAATTACATCATCAAATTTTTCAATACGTCTTCACGTGCCACAACGTGGCACGCGTACCGCGGGTGGTCACACATGCTATAGTATATAATGAGAGCACAGAAATACAACTGTATGAATTCTTTGCACGAAGAGGGGATAGAAAAAATAATTGTCATTAAATTTTTTTCCATTCATGCGTAATCTATAAATACCTAAAGGAATATACACACACACACATATATATATATATATATTGTAACAATGCAGTTGATGTAATGCTGTAATATTAAAATAAGTTTTACTATATCTAATACAAAAAATATAAAGAATGAGTTAACATAAAACATTAATGACTATTTAAAATACATATAAATAAAAAATATAATTTCATTTGCAATTTTTTAAATATTATACCATACTTAAAAATAAAAAGTTAGAAGAAATTAGTAATTAAAAAAGCTTTGCGTAGATACATAACAATAAATAAGCCTTTCAGTGGATATTGTTATAATTATTAAAATACATTTTATCACTGACCAAAAGTTATACTACACTGTAAAGAAAGTTTAAAAACAGAAAAATATAAAAACTGTAAAGAAGAAAATTTTGGAGAAACTAAAAATGCAAATATTAGAACGCCTCGACCATTGTTTTCATTGTCGTTTCCATATATGCTTTTTAATTCCATTCATCTAATCCTAAAATACCAAAATAAACATGTAAAAAATGCATAGTAAATACCTTTTAAAAAATTAATTACAAAAGTTTCAAATTACAAAATGTGTAAAATAATAAAATGTATTGCCTTAAGATTTTTTGAAACAATATACTCTGTTATTAGCAAAAATTCTAAACAGAATGTCCCTTGTTTTTGTTATTATAATAAACAACGGATTAAGAATGCAAAAAATCTCGTTTTCCTTTCACTGTTTCAAAATTTTACACACCGTGTATTTTCACGTATCTAGTTCATTTGATACCTCGCAATCACAGTTTCTTTTGTATTTTAAAAGCTTTCTTTTCTTTCTGAGAAACTTGAGAATTTTCTTACCTTAGTTGGTGTCGAACGATCGATGACAAAGTGGCGTCCTACGTTGCCTAAGGGGACGTCATAAGTTTTTTCTTCTCCAGTGTTAGATTTTTCCCCTTCAATTCCTTCCTGAAAAAGTTTGTTCTTATTTATTATTTTCCTTCTATTCTTTTGAATCTTCAGTACTGCAGGGCCTCAAAATGTTCTGAGCTGTAGACTTTACAGTCTATAATTTATATTATTCTGTTGCTGCTATTTTAAAATTTACACCTAATATACATGATGATATTTCAATTAAAAATATGTCTATCAAGATGCATAATTATTGGCTTGAAAAAATAATAATTTCGGTTTCCTAATGTAAAATGTCGCAGGTTTTTACTCAATTCAAGATGATCTTGAGCCCTCCAAGACATGGGAATTTAATATTTTTCTTAGTTAAGGTAAGTCGGTACCCCCTATCCCGCTAATGTTAAATTGAGCATTTTTATGTGCCTTTCTCTCATAAAATATTAAATGTACAGACTTAAATTTTTTTCTGTATATTAATTAGACTTTTTTATTTAAACTGAAGTGAACTTTTTCAAATATATTGTTTAGTTTTTTCAAAAACTTTCATCGTAATGTATCACTATGAATTTTTTGAAAAATGTCATTTTTTTTCACGATAACTGACTTTTACAAAAATATTATCGGTATATTAATAAAAGTTCACTTCAGGATATATAATAACATATCAGTAATATTCAGTGAAGATTGCAAGTGCTTCCGTTGAATAGGTTCTGTGAAAATGGTACTCGCATTTTTAAAAACACCGTTTTGAGATAATTGCATTTTTATTATAAAATGTCACTTCATCAAAAAAATTATGAATTACAATCTGTATTTGCACTATTTTTTTAAATATTAGCTTATTCTCAATAACTTCTAAGACTTTTTACTTATTTCTTTTACTTAGATTTCTCAGAAAATACATGTATAGCATTTTTCACTTTTAATCTATCGAGATATTTTATAGCATTCGCATCATTTTCCTCAAATTATGCATCAATTTCTGAAGAATTTTTAGTTCTGATACATTACTGTCCATCCAAGTTGACTATAAGTATCATAAATACCATGTAAAAATGTGTCAATACATGAAAATATGGCTTTGGTAATACATCATTATACGACATTTCGAAAAATTTCATTACTTTTTTATAAATTCACATGTAAACACACAATTTCTTAAAGTATCAGAATTAAAAGAATTCTTAAAATATTACATAAATGGTATCCAAAACAACAAGAAAACTGATTTTATGTTTTTAAACATGAAATTTGTGTATTTTTTGTATGTAACAAGTTTTGTGCAACGAAAAAGGGCATTGCATTTTGGGATATATTTATGTACCCTTTACTAAAAATCTATTGAAAACAAAGCTTAAAAATTTATGTGTGCATTAAATTAACATTTATCTTTATACAGAAGTGAAATTTTTTAAAAAAATTGATCAGCCTGTTTAAAAATGTAATTTTTGCACAGTAGAATAATGAATTTTATAGAAACTTTCCTTTTCTATGTTACGACATCTACTTTTTAGCTAAATGTCTGAGGAATATCTCAAAAATTTCACTTCAGTATACACAATATATATGAAATATAAAATAAAAAATTCCAGTTCATGCATACAATAAATTTTTTTTTAAAAAAAGACACAAATTAAGAAATATAATACATGAATAAATGACATTTTGAAAAGTTTCACTAGTGCTTTGTATATTCACATGTACACACAATTTCTTAAAGTATCAGAATTAAAAAGTTTATTTAAATATTACATAAATGATATCCAAAAGAAAAAATTTGTTTTTATGTTTTTAAACATGAACTTTATGTAATTTTATGTGCATAACAAGATTTACAGGTAACGACAAAAATCATCCCGTATCATCACATATATATGTTTACTTTTTCTCAGAAACTGTTAAATATTAAGACTTCTGATTTAGTCTGAATATTAATTAGACTTTAATATTTATGCTGAAGTGAGATATTTCAAATATAATGTTAAGTTTTTTCAAAACCATGCAACATAAAAATATTACTATGAATTTCTTGAAAATTTTCATTTTTTTTTCTACGATAAATGCTTTATGTTAAATTATTTTGGGAAAATTTATAAAGGCACACTTCAGTGTACATGGTTATGTTCAGTGTACATATGAGTTATGTTTTACTGAAATTTTATGAGCATCCTTGCATTATTTTCTGAGAAAAAAGAGCATAAATTTTTATAAACAAACTTTTTGAAAAATGCATTTTTAACATGAAATGTCACTTTATCACAAAAATTATGACCTTCCAACATGTATTTGCCACATTTTATTCAACATTATCATCAAGTCAATATATTTAAGTAAAAAAAGCATCAAAAATGTTTTCAAATTGTCAGAAAATACATATATAACATTTTTCAGTTTTTGTTTAACGAGATATTTTGTAAAATTTACATCTATTATCACAAAATCGCTATAAATTTTAGAAGAATTTGTAGCATTTATGTATTACAAATATCAAAGTAGAGCAAATATCATCATAAATATAATGGGAAAAAATTTATCTATGGTTTTGGTGTGCATTTGAAAAAACATGATTTTACGTCATTTCGAAAGTTTTCATATGTGTTCTGTGTGTTCACATGCAAACATAAGTTTCTAAGACTTTTAAATTTCAAAAGTTTCTCTAAACTGTACACATGATTTCTTAAACAGCAAAAATAAAACTGTTTTTATGTTTTTAAACATGATATTTAGGTATTTTTATGTATTTAACCAGCTTCTTGCAAGGACAAATGGTATTACACATCTGAATTTTTGTATGTACAATTCATTCAGAAACTTTTGAATATTTAAGTTTAAAAACTTGTCTGTACAGTTAAGTATCATTTAAATTTATACTGAAGTGATATTTTTTTTAAAAAATTAGTTTTTTTTAAAAACAGACATTTATCATCTAATTTGTTTGTTTTTTGACACATGTGCTCTAAGCTAAATGTTTTTTTTTTGTTGTAATATTTTCAAAATATCACTTCAGTATCCACAATAATGCATAAGGAATATATAATGTAAATTTGCAGCTTTTTTTTTCACATACAGTAAATTTAGAAAAATTTTATTTTTTTAAAAAGTAATTTTAAAATTATAAATAATGAAAATAGTAGTTTTGAAAAAAATCATACCTTGTGAAAGTAAATATTTAATAAGAAATAATACTTTAAAACTCTTGGAAGCATGTTGTAACTCGAAATTCCGCCACCAAACTAATACAGTTAATCGAACAGTCAACTGTTATCTAAAGTTAATTGCGTTTGAATAAACAAAAAGAAGGCTTTGCAATTGTTTCAGGATATTTAAAAGGCAAATATCTGTCAAAAGGGGGCGTGGCCCACCAGTTGATAATTTTTAAAAAGTCATTTTGACATAGTTCTAATTGAAAATATGGCATAAATGTTATATCCCTAGAAAGGTAATGAAATACAGATTTCAGAAATATCAAAAACTCAAAATCGATCATTCCATGATTTTTACCCTACTGACCTCCCTTAATCCACCGTGCAGAAAATATCTTTTAACGTTAACTATTTCCTCAAACACAGCCACACTCGCACATTGCAAAGTAAGATGTTGCAATAATGCATCAACTATTTATTCTGACCAATTACGGTATTCACTATTGGAAATATCTTATGATCCTCAAAGCTACTGTTTGAGAAAGATATAAAAGCTGAGATCTCCGGAACTTAAAATAACGCTTTCGTGTACTGTCCTGTTCCTTTAAGTTCCGAAATATTTTTATCTTAAAAAAATTAAATTATTCAGCATATTAACACTATATTTACCCCAATGGCACTGGAAGAAAAAAAAATAATTCACTCCCCTTCCCGTAGAACGTAGACGAGCTTTACTTGTGAAACCTTCACCTGTGAAATCTTGCGAGTTACATATACTTTTTGGCTCTAAGTTAATAGAAGAAACAAACTTAATTCGTCTAAAACTGTTACAAATATGAAAATTATTGATATACAGTTAATTCTTTTACAGACGCATTATTTACATACAGTGAAAATCTTTAAAGCAAGTTTTTGTTTTCGACAAGTGTAAATAAGTATTGTATTTTGCATAACTTGTTTTCAAACTGCTTTCACAGTTTTTAAATCTGCACTTACGAGACCTTGAAATATCATCGTTATATCGGAAATGGCTACACTTATCATGCCTTTTATCCTGGCATGGCTTCTTAGCAGGTGTATTTTAATACTGCGATCTTTTAGCAGGAAAATTTACACAACACTGTCATCTTCATCATCAGTTAAAACACTTTTGTTAGTATGGGCAGATACTGCTACGCTTCAGCTGTCTCTAACTTAAACTGTAAAAGATCCATTTTGATTTTGGGGAGACATTTTATTTGATATTGTATCTTGTTTGTCCTGAAACAAAGAATTTGCTACGCCTAAAACAATGAAATGAATGGGTTCAAGAGACTTCGTCATCCAAAAAGATCACTTATTTCATAATCTGATTTTTTCATCAATTGCAAAAGTTCTTGTATAAGAATCATTTTTCTTTTAGATACCTGAAAAGTGTTTGTTTAAAACTTAGCACAATATTCCATGAACATTAATAAAAAGTATCCGGAAATTTTATAATTTAAAAAAAATGTAAGACACACTTTACCAAGTCCCACCTGTATACCCAGATTTTTTCGGGGGTGGGGGGTGGGGGAGAGTGAGATATGGATGCATATACCTATGTAAAGGATGAAATACGATATCCCTCAACAAGTGTACAAAAGAAAAATAAATAGCAAAATAGAGCGAGAGGAAGCAAAAAGGGATTCCTCCCAAGCCCAAAGAAAATATGGTATTATTTATATAACAATGTATATTTCATTTTGATTTAGGCTCCCGTCAAAATTACTGAAACAGAAAGGAAAACTCACATGGCACTTACCTTTACAAATGCAGTGACTCAAGTAATACCCGAGTCCAACGATCGTGCAGCTTACAAAATACTGAGTCCTACTAGCAACATCAATAGAATACAATTAATATTTTTGCTTTCTTATGTGCAAATATTTAAACAATAAGACAAAAATGTGAATGTAAGCAATTAGAAATTCATTGATAGTTATCCTTTTACGACCAATAAAAAAAAGACGTGTTTTCGTTGCATTTGTAAATAAAGTTAAATTTTCCAGTTGAAAGTGGAACACGGATTACAGCTACTATATGTTGATAAAAAGTGATACTTCACACTTTCTAGAAACCCGCTCAATCATTCTAATCGGGATTTTCTTACATATTTTAGACTATTCCAGAATGAAAAACTTATAAGAATGTCTAACTCGTACGATACTTGGGTCTTAAAGGGACATGTCCGCGTATATTTGTATTGCTGAAATTCACTTTTCGTGTTAAAATCAATAACTATGGAATTGAAATAACTGCCTTATCATCCATTTGAGGACTGCATCCTCAAGTATCCCGTGAAACACGTTTAATTTCAAATATGAAAACACATCATGTACAGGGTGGTCCCAAATCCATGGTTCTAACTTTAAGGGTAGGTGCAGGACCTTGTAACGATCATTTATTGTATAGGAATGGGCGCAAGTGACGCGGTGAGGTACAAACACAAAAAAATAAGAGAAGAAAGGAAAGAAAAATTGTTTATGGAAAGTGTCATTGAGAAGCTTAATGTTTACAACAACTCTTCATAACTGTTCAACACATGAACTATAAAGTCCAGCTGCAGCTCACATTGCTGTACCACCCAATAGGTGTCGGAGAAGATAACCAGTCGGATTAAAAGCTTGTACTCGCTGAAAAAGGAAGAGATATAAATGATTTTCATTTTAACACTCTACAAATGGTCTGATGACTCACACTTACGTGATGAGCAACTGCTCTAGTACTTGACTCTGGTCTAACACCCACAACGTTTCAGATGCTTCCTTCCAGGCTTGCACAGCGTACAGCTCTTAGTCGACCAGCATCGTGTCTGGTGAAGTGGATGTAACATGTTTCACGAAGTTGACGATGTAACAGTGGAAAAATTCTGTGATCCAGCATTCGTCGATCAGGAAACTGTGCTTGATACATTTGTAGTGCAGCTATGACGTTACCATTTACAAGGACGTACATGTAATGCATGTCAGCATTTTCGGCATAAGTAAAGTCTCCCATCATAGAGTCAGCACAATTGTGAATGGCACTTTTCCCTAATGAGTTGTACCATGTTGAAGGGCGGATAGACATCATACTGCCTCCCATTGGCAACGTAACGAACTGATAACTCCATTTTTATTTTATTTTACTTCCCCTGCTTACGCTTCACCCTTCATACACCCAAACATTCCTATATACTAAAGGATTGTTAATTGTGCTCTACCTGCCTTTAAAGCTTGTACCATGAATTGGGGACCACCCAGTATAGGAATGTTTGTGTTCAATAGTAGCCTCATACAAATATATAATTATTGCTGAATTTTTTTTAAATTTCTGTTTTAATATATCTCTTAAAAATATATCTTTATTCATATTTCCTAAGTTTAAGTTCTATATACGGAATTCTTCAGATATTTTTAGCGTTAGCTATACGAGAACATGGGTAAGTGCACCAGCAGAAATTAATTTAAAATTCAATTTCTTTACATTTTGAAACCTACGCCAGTTTTATTCATTCTCTAGACCGTAATAATGTAGTATTTCTGGCACTTCAATTTCCATTCTCGGGGTATCAATGGACTTTGAATTCATAGAAATGTGTGGAATAGAGATTCACTTCAAAGAGTTTCTAGTAGAGAGTAAATATAGAAAGTATTCAGGCTACAAATAAATTCCGATTGAAGATTTCTTTTTATTTAACTTTCAGTTACAGTCCTATACAATTAAATCGGTTATATTTCGTATCTTTCTTATCAAATTTATTTAAATATTTGTTTTTAAGAGAAATGAGATTATATTGTATTTAATAAGAAACCGAGAATACATTCGTAAGAGAAACAAATTTATTACGGTATCTTATGAGATATTTTGAAAAAGGAGAAGTGTATTTTATATAGTATATGTATTTCTTCTATGCGAAAAGAAAACAAATTTGATATTCTAAAATTTAAGAATGATATTTTATATTTTGTAACTGGTTCTATTCACGTTTATGACTAATTCTTCGGGAAAAATTCTTTCTATTAAGTTGTATGATTTTAAAATAGCTTTCCGTCGAGAAACTGTGATTAATGCTAATGCGAGTTGCTATTTAAAGTCAGGTGAAGAGAGAGAGGTAGAATGGATCGGTCATCAGGCTGATACTGAATCTAGAATGTTAGAGTTATAAAAATCAAAGTTATTGGAATTTTAGTAAGGAGATTTTACGTTCCACGTGATGAATAGCATTGCGTCGAATCTGACCTTCAAAGATAAGTAATCCGTCAAAGTTATTTGATTAGTAGATATGACCTTCAAAGTCAACTGTTATAGTTATTTAGGTTAGTAATTAAGCTGAGTTTTCCTTTCCATTAAATGACATCTTGATAGTAAATTTATACGTAAAATAAAAGGGTTGATTTTATTATAATATATTTTGGTTCTGTTCATTAAAGTTTACCAGCAGCCGTATGACCACGACAAGTTAAAATACTCAATTAATAAGAGGAATAAGAAATAATAATTATTATTTGAGTTGTGTTTTTAGTTAAATTCTCTTATTTTACTTAAAATTCTTTTAAAAATTTATAATTTTTTTAAAGAACATTTGCAAAAATTAAGAAAAGTTTTTTTCGATCGCAGACGCTTGGCTCTTTTTTCTTAAATTAGAAACCCAATATAAATATGAGGGAGATATTCTTTAAAACTTTTGTGGAATAATACTCGTATATTTAATTATTTTTATTATTGATGCTACTTTTATCAGAAAGAAAAATCTGCAAATGCTAATAAAGTAACCCAGGACGATTAAATCAGACCCGAAAGTATTTATTTATTTTCTTTAAACCTTTTTTTTAAATTCATTTGTATGACATTTGCATAGTTTCGAAGAACGTATCAAGTACTTTAATTTAAAGGACTGCTCAATTTTAAATTAATCGCTCATTCTGAAAGAAATATAAATTAATATTGTTTTACTTTTCTAATATAAATATTATTTGTAACATGAATAAAAAATAATTATTAGTTACTTAAAAATATCTTTAAAATCAATAAAAATAAGTGTTTATATTAATGAATATTAAAGTTATCAATAATGGATATCAGGAATATTGTAGATTACAATACTTTTTTTACCTTTAACATTTCAAAACATACACCGTGCGTCAAATAAGCTTTAAAACTGTTTCTGTTAAAAGAATGGAAACAAGAAATTTCCTTCATGTTTTGAGTTTTTATTAAAAATTGGAACCTCCGGTTTTATTGCATTTGTTATAGCGATGTATTAATGATTCAAATGATTGTTGCAAATCACTTTGTGGAAATGCCTGAAAAGCACGCTTGGAAAGGTACTTGTATGGCTGAAATAGCCTGAAAGAATAGCACACTCTTAACTTCATTCTAAGTTTTAGGAAGAAGGAATAATCACAGGGTACTATATACGGTGAATATAATGGATGGTTTAACACACAGACATTATTTTGTGCCAAAAATTGACGAACGATATAAGAGGTGTGACCCAATAAATTGTTATGTAACAAAAACAAACTGCTTTCAATCCAATAATTCTGGAAAAATGCAAAACATTCTGGTCATCAAACACTTACTTTAAAACAGCTAAGTAGTATTCATCGGTAATTTTTTGTCCAGTTAGAACTAAGTCTTTGTGGGCCTTTACTATCAAAGAATGCAATGCGCATTGTTTTCTTTTTGATGGAACTTTCCTTGTGTGTGGTTTTTTTCTTTTTTGGATTGAGGTGAATTTTGTGACTTCCATCCCTCACTTTATCATTTTTTCCACAATCATATTGGAAACATCAAGGTTGTAACAATGGAATTCAAGCAGTTGTATTGTTTGGATTGTTTTCAGCTACTGAAATTATATATCTGCAATATACACTACTCACTGCTGTTTGTTCACTGGTTGAAGTGTGTGGAACAGATTTAGCACACACTTTCGTTTTGCTCAAATCTTCAGGCAGGATGGTTCGAATCGTTTTTTGTTGGTGTTTAAAGTGTATTTCGTTAATTTCAATGATAAGCAGTGATCCTTTTTTATAAAATTCCGTTGTTTTTCAATAATTTCAGGTGTCCTAGATGAAAATGGTCTTCTATCGTATCTCTCCCATCCAAAAAACATTTGTATCACACGAAATCATTTGATCTACTTAAACAACATTCATCATAAACTTCTTTTTTGAGTTGGTATGTTTCTGAGACAAATTTACCGAGCTTTCAGTTAAATTTAAAGTAGCAGCTCTTTTATCCATCTTAAGAAATGAACATGGAAAAAAAATTCCCCTTTGCAATGAACGCTCGTGTTCTGTCAGCAACTTAACTAAATGTCAGCAATTAGTTAGCAGTGTGTCAGCAGACACTGGACGTTATGACACATGTGGATTTACACTCATGGTTCCATTACAACATGCGCTCTGGGATGTCTTAGAACTAATTTATTTGACGCGCTGTGTATTCCACACAATCTCTTTGCAACGAGGTATATTTTATACCATATTACACATACAAAATTTTTCAAGCGTGTAAAAACGTCTAATTTTCTGAATCATTGATTAGAATGGAAATAAATTTGCACATTTCTAGAAATAGCAAACTAAGAATGAGTTTAAAGTCTTTCATTCTGTTTGTATTTCAAATTTAATGTATTTAAGGTATCCGAAAACGTTGAAAATGACCAAATTCAGTCAAGACAGATATTTTTGTTTTTTTATTTTATAGAATAGCTATCTTTTGACTTTACGAAACATACTTTATTTTGTTTCTACACTACCTAGAGGCCAAGTTACAATCAATTTTATAAATTTAGAAAAACCGGAAGTTGGTTTTTGATCTACCAGAAGTGGGCATTTAAATTGCTGAAAATCTATCATGGCGAGTCTGATAACTCAAAATATTACAAATGCATTTCTATAAAAGTTTTTTAATCTGATATTTATGTTATTTTCTAGAGAATGTACTAAAATTTTTCTTATTGTATGAATACTTTTTGAGTTATTGCTTGCTATTCAAATAATGGTCTTACAAAAAATGTAGCATTTCTTTTAATGTTTAATAAATCAGCTCTAAAATGTTCAAATTTTAATAAAAAATTTATATTTTAGTACAGTTTCTAGATAAATGCATCTAATTTGTTTTATTAATACTTTTACTAATACATCTTTATTACTTTTTTCTCTAACTGCTTTGAAGTTTTTCAAAAATATTGCTAAAATTTCCCTTATATATGTGATTTTTGTAAAATTCAGGTAATTTATTTTAAATTTTGATAGTCAAATAGTAATATTTGTTGGTATTGAGTCCTAAAAGAGCATTTATAATGTTTTAGTATGCTATTTTGTTAAAAAAGTACTCCGAACGTGTTCGGATACCTTAAGAATTCAATACATTGAATTACTGTCACTTCACGGAATACACACTAATGAACTAATGCATACCACGTAATTTTCAGCCACAATCATAGATAATGACAGTTTGAATGTATATTCCTAGAAATTGGGACAACGTAACCGTAACCTCTATTTTGGCGTGGTGCTTCGAGGGAACCTAAGTGCCGGAATCTAATTTCTCTGGTTGAAAGACAATTATAATTGTTAATTCACCTGTTCCCCAGTACATCTTCTCGCTAGTCGTGTAAACTTAAGAAGGTTCTTCACTCCACATCTCCGTGTGTCGCACTCGACTAACAAGAATCAAACTTTATGATTATCCCATGTACATTCTGAACAATGTAGGGGGTAGGCTGTAACCAATTATTACTTATAATCAGGGCTGTAGAGAGTGGGAATATTTATTGACTCTGTTTCCGATTTTGACTCCGACTACCTCATGTATATGTAAACATATAAAACGGTTTACAGCTAATTTTTTTATAAATATAAAATATGTTAGAGAAAAAATTTGATAGTTTAGCACATTAATAAAAATTTATTATGAAATGGAAAATTGCATTAATAATTTTAAAAAAAACAGTATATCTTCTGCAAATCTTCTTTGATAGAGGACCGTAGATCCAATTTCATGAACTTTAGAGCTGAGAATAGTTTTTTCACACTAACTTGAATAGAAAGAAGAGTTGTTTCTGTTAACCCCTTAAGCATCCGATTTTTTTTTTGTCCAAAATGTTGAGAAAAAAGCACATTTTTATTGCATATAACTAAGCATAATCATTCACAGAATGCGAAAAAGAAAAATATTTCTTTCATTTTCAATTTTAAAGTTTTCACACTGTTGTTTATTTTATAATTGCGTCACACAAAAACTAAATGTTTGCTTTGTATAAGTACCCTCTGCTTGCTATGAAGAAAGAGTTTCAAATATCTTAAAAGAATTTTTTTCATACTTACAAAAAAATTTCATGGTCGTACCTCTTTTTCAAACGGTTGAGAATTTTGTATATATATATATATATATATATATGCACACACAATTTAAAGCAGGGTATAATGTTAAGTCTTAAGCCAGGTGGGTGGCGTGGTTGGTTTGTCGCTGGCCTTTTCCTCCAAGGTTGCGGGTTCGACCCCGACCCGAGTCGGTAGATTTTCATGATGCAGAAAATCGACAGTGGACCTGTTGTATGATTATGGCGCATGTAAAAGATACCTAGAGTGTCATTTAGCTTTGTTGTTCTCGGCAAAATTAAATTCTAGAACAGTTTCGCATCGTCAAGAGCTCAGGTACCTCTCTCTGTGGAGGAAATTGGGCATCAAAATTGCTAGCTGTTAATGGTACTTATATATGGAGCAGTGCTAAAAAGTGATACAGGCTTCCGGGGAATGTACTAGGTCTGCAAATGTTTAAAATACCAATGCCCAGCCACATTAGAAAAAAATACATTAAGTCTTACATTGCAATAGTCCCACAGATATCAGAATTTTTGGATTATTTTTCTATTTTCATTTCCTTTCTATTATTAAATTATACAATCCCAGTTCTTTATTGAATATTGTTTGGAATGTTAATTACTGCCTTCATGAAAAATTTCCTCCTTCGCCAAAAAGGAAATGCCTGATAAGTTTTTCGGTACCATGGGCAAACTACATCTCTTAAAATCACTAACATTAATATACGATCACAATAAAATTTAAAAACATGAGTGAATCGAAGACAGAAAAAAGAAAATATCAAATATATAACTGAACCCATTCTGGCTAGTATTCAAAAGCCCGAACAGTGTACGGTCAAACCGGTTAAGGGGTTTAAGTTATTTCTTTTGACTTTTCAGGATAGATAGATATAAATTCCAAATGAGGTGTTTGGCAAGAACTATTATATTTTTCTATTTTTTCAAGATGAAATCTTTGTAGAAATCGTGTTTGTATATTTTTTCACTTCTACATCTAAAGGACCACGGTACTTTATTTTTCATTCGCATTGCTTACATATCAGCCTCTTAAACTATTTTCCTAATATTTCTCAAAATCCAATTCATAATAAAAAATAAATACAAATACTAACTCAGTTTAGAATTATTATTTTTACTATGCATGATGTATTTTTTTGTTTATTTACAATTCACTTTAATTTCATTTCAGTTCGAGTCGGATATGGAGTTACTAAAAATAGAAGACTCCAACTCTTTTTACACAAAAATTAGTCAGACTTCTCTCTCTCTCTCGACTCCACAGCTCTGTTTATGATACATATGAGTAGATTCCGTCTCTTCCTTCATATGTTCATTTTGAAGTAAAAATGTGTGTTAAAATGATTTCCAAGTCCTAAGATTATGTTCACTACTATTATACAGATGTGCCATTTAAATTAGGATCTCGTCATTTGACTGTGGCGCAAATTTAAATGATACCTCAACAACAGGCCTCACTGCAATTTCTAAGGCTAAGTTAATAATCCAATTAATCAATCAATATGTGCGTTATTTTTTTCTTAGGCATAATGATTTAAACCTTAAGTCAAGTTAGTGTGCAACAGGGACAAAATGATGATGTGTATTTGTTTTAAATACAAAGCAATACAGCAGAGATGGCAAGTAGGATTATCAAAATACTGATATTGAAATGCAAATGTTTTCAAGAACTAGTGCATCATGTATTATATATCGTTCTCAGGTGAAAGGCTGTTGACCATGGCATATGTCTTTTGTTTATACCAGCAGTCCGCAGAAGAAATACATGTTCAAACTAGATTTGCACGCTTTTTTTCCTTCTCCTTGTTGGTTGCGACTTGTGAAACAAGGTATTGCATACCCCCTTCTAAGAGAAGAAATCTAGTTTTCTTTTTTTTTTACCTACATTTTTAAAGATGGATAGAGAAAGCCATTTTTATCCATTATCTCGGGACTGAATTAAATCACAAATAATGAAAGTTCCACAAGGAAATCACATTTTCTATTACGGAAACACACACTAACACGATATTAAATCAATCCTAAGTCAAATACAAGTATATATTTTTAATAAATTTATCTATTGATATTTGTGATGCAACTTTAACCATGTTGCTATAAATAGTTTATATTTGTAAGTTTTCTGTGTTTATTACAAACTTGGAGGCAAAATAAAATTTAGAACATGCTTATTTGTTGTTTTTGCTAACTCTCACTGAAATAACAGTTGGTTTAGCACCTTTAAAGATACCAAAAAAATATCATAATTAAATTCAATACCGATTATATGAACAGAGTGGCTTTAATTCACATAAGTTTCCTGAAGACACTGTGCAAAAAAAAATCTGAAATTCTCTTACTATGAGAATAATGATAACTGCCCCTTTCCTTACCGAAAAAAGGAAGCAAGATATGTGTGGAAAATATTTTGGAAAATGAAAAAATGAAAAATAAAAGAAACTTTTTTATCTTTATCTTAAGTTTTTTTAATGCTAAATCCATTTCAAACTCTCGCAAAATTGAGACAAAGTCGTTGAACAATTTTTATGCCAGCATTAATTTTACTTTTAAAAAAAATTATACAAATGATTTAAATATAGTATTACCGTTCAAAATTAAATTCAGTACTCCCAAATTAATATGCTAACAAACGGGATCATCATTAGTAATAAATTACCCAGAATCTCATTAGGAAAACATTTTAACTATTGCTAAAGTACCTCATTATATTTTGTTAGTAATCAGCATTATTTTGTATAGCTACAAAATATGTTGTTTACATATACAGAATTTATATGGTTTGAAACCAAAGAACCATACCAGAAATCTCTTGAACGCTTAAGAATATCATTTAGCAAAGGTAAAAATTCATTTTTAAAATAATTTAGTATGCGCATTATGAAATCCTATAAAATGTAATAAAATATTTCAATAATATATGTAAAACAGTATACAGAATAAATACTCAGATAGTCCTTAAAGAATTTAGAGTAATATAACGAAGTAAGTAGGATGAAATATTTACTTTAGTAAACGCATATAAGGTCTAATTTTAAAATGCATATTCAAAGATTTTTATATAACAGTTTAAATATTATATATATAGTTATATATGTAAAATAGGTATAACAGACAGTTTTGAGTATTGTATAAACACCCTATCAAGACAAAATATTACGAACACATACACATTTTTCAATGAAATCAGGATGAATCGGAGTTATAAGTCGTTAAATGAAAACGGTGTTCAACTGCTGCTGGAGAAGGTAAGGTGCCTAAATAGGTGCCTCAAAAGAGATGCCTAACAATAGCTCAACTGATTGAGCTGATAGCTCAATTTAAAGCATATCCAAATTCAAGGGTTTCGAAACATATAGTTCATAGAATACTATAGCAAAGGGGTTGGCAACCTACGGCACGTATGCCACATGTAGCAGGTAGTACAATTTAGTGGTACTCGGCACTGCACTTACTTGTTAGTTTTTGAGTGAATGGAAATTGATAAATTTGTAATGAACCTTATTCAGTAAACATCTTCAGAATAAGTAGAATTTATGGAATTATGAAAAAAAAAAGATATGAAAGATAACTCTAAAGATTAGAAGCAAATAATAAAAAAGCAAATTCTCCGAAATGAGTAAATCCTTCCAAACACCTTCAAGGTTCTTTTATTGCATTCCAAAGTCTTCCGAATAATTTTTTTGATAGCAGTGCACAGAAAAGATCGTACTTCAAAAAGACGTATATATACGTCTGGGGCAAGTTACACACTGGCTGAGAGAGACGTTTATTTAAGCCGGTGGCACTTAAGATGTTAAACTCTTAATATAGGTTTAGCTTCAAAGTATAGTATTATTGAATTCAAGACATTGTTATTATAAGGAGAGGAAAGTGATGAAAATAAAGATTGAATATTGGGTCACAGACATTGAAAGTTTGAGAAGCATAGAATTAATGTCTTAGCCTAGTAAGTCACTAGATTTTAACCCAATTGAGTGAATATGGACTTCAATAAAAATGCATAGCTGAGAGATCAAACACCTACATGTTGGAATATCCAGGATAACGTGCACTCGTTTTCAATTTCTACTCTTAGTTCACACTATCTGTATATTTATGTTATTCAAATTTTCAATCGTTAAAAAAATGCATTTTAAAGCACTCCATTGAGCTGAAATTTTATATACACGATTATTTTGGATGACAGTACAGTAATTTAATTATAATTAATAAACATTCATTGATTAAAACTAATTTTTCAACGAATTACAAACACAGCCATGTTAGCATAATTTTTGGTGACTTAGCGACCCTTTTGGCGACTTGTGTCAAAACTTGAAAAGGTTTTTTTCTCACATATTTTAAAGCGCTCATTTGAGGTGAAATTTTCTATACACTATTGTTTTCTGTAACAATATGATCATTTAATTATAATTCATTAAGATTAATTGTCTGGAATTAATTATTTAAGGAATTAAAGATACAACCACGTTGGCTTCATTTTTAGCGACTTGTGTCAAAACTTTGAAAGATTTCATTTTTCCCTCACGTTTCAAAGCATTGAATTGGAATGAAAATTTTTATCCTCGATTGTTTTGGATGACAAAACGATACTTTAATGATAATTAATAAAAATTAATTGCCACTTACTGTTGTGATTCTGTCATATGTACATATTTAAATTAATTGTAACTATTTAATAAAAAGTTACTAAATAATGTTCTTATTGATCTAAGTAAGAATTGATTAAAAATTTATTTTATATTACTTTTTTACAAAAAAAAAACATAAAATATACATTCACTCACACACTATGTCTTTAAAATCTAGACTTAGTGAAAGGGTGTAATAGAATCATGGATTGAAATTAAACCAAACATAATTAAAAAAGCCATTAGAAATGGAGTGTATCAAGCAATCTAAAGAAAATATGGAAGATGAAAATTTATTAATGATCAAAATATTAGTAGGGATTGAAATATACGTGAATAAAATAATTAGATTATGTTTATGAATATATAACAGAAAACAAATATGATGATTTTCCGTGTTATAAGATATTGAACGTCTGAAGGTAACAGAATACTTTAAAAATGTAAATTTTCCCAAAATCTGATATTTTTTTTTATGATTTTATGCTATAGACCATCTTATTAGCTTCATGAAAATACCATATTTATCATTTTTCGTTGACTAAAACAAGTGTTTTATTAAAAGCAGTTGTCATTACTTTAAGCAAGATGTCATACTTTAAAACGCGTTTTACTCGAAATATGTTTTTTTGAAAATTCTAAAACGGGACAGAGATTGCTGAAAAAGTTTTGAAAATTTGTAATTGAAATTTTTCATGTATGCTCTGTATAATAGTAAAAGTTTTTTTTTTTTACATTCAAATTTATCAATCACTGTTTTGTTACAATATTTATAGTCCCTTATGTAAATATATTTACTTTTTTTAAAACCTATTTCATATAATAACTAAGATAAAATCCTCTAGTTTTTGTAAAAATTAAAATATCTCTTATCCTGAAAGTCATTTCAAAAATGAATAACATAGCAACACACTATTATTGAGAAAATTGAAAATATGTTCATAGACTTTTGGTACGGAATGGATCCCGCTTATGTTATTTATTTATTTATTTTTTTTGTTAATTTTTTGCCCATTTTCCAATTTTAGTACCTATAATTTCTTTTTCTATTCTTATAATTTTAGAATATTTTTTTTAAAAAAATAAACTAAACAAATCTAAACACCACAAAAAATCTCCATATATCTTTCTTTTGTTAAAAAAAGAAAAAGTTTTCGAGTAGTGGGATATTTTAATATATGCCATTTCTTTCAAATAAGTTCTATTTAGATGTATGTAGGAATCTAAATTTAAATGACGACATTTAGATATGTGTAGAAATCTAGACTTAAATGTCAACATTTAGATACACGTAGAAATTTAGATTTAAATGTTGACATTTCGATACATGTAGAAATCTACATTTAACTGTCAAAATTTAGATATATTCTCATATTTTTCTTTTACTTTTAAAGCTGTTATTTTTACATTCATCGTATAACACGCAATGGTAAATTTCGATATTATTTTTTTCTGTTAAATTGAATACGCCGGATTATTCGGTATATAAAAACATTTAATTCTGCTACCTTTATTGAATATATAGCATGTTTATTCAAATGAGTGTTTAAATTTCCAATACATTTTGCATTCTTCTTGACAAAATTCATCTGAAATAAAAATGTTTCAGCTTTTTTATAAATTAATCTTGTAAAGTTACCATTTGTCATTATATTCCCTTCCTGTGAAAGTCCAAAAGGAATAATTTGGCTCACAAGTAGATGTGTAGTAGAAATAAATGTAATGCTTCAGCAGCTGAGGTATATTTCTATTAGAAAAACACATTGAGACATTTTTCTCCATTTATTTTTCCTTCAGTTTGTTTTTCCATCAAGAAAAAATTCAGATAGTAAAAAATTACTTCAGTATAAATTCTATCAACAGAAAGTGCTAATAAAAGAAGTTTTAATGCACAAAACTCTTTTTGTTACTTTCCAATATTCCTATTCAACACCAGCTGGGGAAAAAATTCGAAATATGACCTGGGATGAAAGTCATAAAAACATGGGAATTTCACGTCTACCTCGCATCTGGAACAAAAAGAAACTAGGGAATTTATTTTCTTTTCCCGTTTTTGCTATTCCGGGTTCGTCTTTACCACTATACTCAATGGACGAGGTTGTCGTAAAAATTGTCAAATATATGCAGTTCTTTTAGTGTAAGCGTAAATGAATATAACTCTTTTTTGTTCTGTTTTAAACATCACGAAGTCATTTTTTATACCTCCTGAAAAGTAATTTTACTCCATTAAACAATATTTCCGCCTGAATGATATATCGGAGCCAGTAAGTGTCTTTCTGTGTATGTCCCAGTCGTAAATGTAAGCCGTCAGGTTTAATAGTCTTCACTTGCAAAACATTTCCAGATTAATCTAAAAATTGTTCATTTATAACATACATTAAAAGTTTCTTGATCACGGAGAAAAAATAACCGAAAAAAATCTGAGTTCATTTATATGACATCATGTATTGAAACACAGGTTGCATATAATACGTAAAATTTTCATTCTACTTTTATTCAGCGATTTGATGGCGTTTTCATTTTTCATTATTTTTTCTCACTAGTCCCTAACGTTCGATATTAACTAAGATAAACAAATATTGAAACTTTTCAACATACTCGTATTTTCAAAAATTCGTGAAATATAAGATTATTCACAGACGCAAATTTACGTTAAAAACAGAAATGTGTGAAAGCTTCATTCAGTAGTTCTGTAAAATGTTGCATATATATAATTCAAAAATATGCATAAAATAGTTATAAACGAAAGATAACTGTAGTCATGATAGTATAAAGTCTTAACCACTATAGTACTATAGCAAACTCCTGACCTTAGGAAGCAGGATTGCAGGTTTAAGCAAAGTTTTGTGGCTAACCAACCTGCACCTGTATTCTCCAATACTCTAGGCCAGGCATGTCAAACACGCGGCCCGCGGGCCACATGCGGCCCACCAATACCTAGGTTGTGGCCCGCGGAGACATTTTACAAAATTTTAACTGTCAATATATATTTAAGGGTTTTTTTTATTTTAAAAATTTTTTCTGGTAAACCTTTTTTAAAAAATGTACAACAAATTAACCTGTTATCTATTCTTGTTTTTTAAAAAATTCTATTTAATTATAAAAATAGCCTTTAAATGAAAATTATTTTCAATATTTTATTGAAATTTTTTCATTTAATTTCACTGTAATAAACAAATTCTTATTAAATTCTTAAATGCACTTTTGCATATTATTTGCTATATATCGCACTACGATTCATCGCGTGTGAGAATTTTTTTTTCTCTTTGAAGTGTCCAATCAGTAAGAGGCGAATAGCATGGCGTCAAAAGCCATTGAAGATTTATTTTTTAAAAAAATTTAAAACCCCCAAGATGACCAAGTCAAAGTGCAGTGTTTGCCCAATCGTTTGCGAATAAAAGTGTATTTTGGGTTTTATTCATATTAAAATAAAAAGTTATTTAATAAAAATATAATGACACTTCAAGAACAGAGTAAGAAAAGATAAACTGAAGATGAACATCATAATTTTCAAGAAAAATGGGAACTACAATATTTTTATGCCCATAATAAGAATAAAATATTAGGCCTGATATGTAAAAACTCTAATTCAGTCGCAAAGGAATATAATTTTAAAAGGCACTATGACAGAAATCAGAAAACAAACTCTGACCAACATTCTGGGAAACGTTGACAAGACGAGTTGTCGGAACTGAAATCAATTTGAAAATGAAAAAAATTTATTCACTAAATTGGTTTACGGAGTGAGCGAATGTTAACAACGAACTCTTCAACTGCTCAAGGGCGTTTGGCCACGAACCTCGTAATTTTGAACCATGGTTAAGTGACGAGGACGATATCTGAGCTGGTATCCCTTCTCCTGCCTTCCACATCACACCAACTGGTGGACGTCTTAACCTCGACATAATTAACGTGCATCGGCTCCCTCTG
>BMAO01031050.1:0-75022 GCA_019973975.1 Trichonephila clavata
AAAAAGAAAAAAAAACTATTACAATAATAGACTATGTTGAATTTATTGCTAAGATTCATAGAATTTCCAGTCGATTTAATCAATACTTTAAAATCCTTTTTTGAACATCATATTAAAACAAGAAATTGCTAGCCAAATTTTAGATATGCGATTAAAAAAAACTATCATTTTAGCAGGACTTTTTCACACATATAACACTTTTTCGATGACATTTTCTTCAAATGTCTTCTTTTCAATTAATCCTACAGTGCGCACATACTTCCAGCCTTTTCCCATTTAAGGCTGCATATTTATATTTGCGTACTACTTATTTTAAGAGAAAAATTTATTTAAAAAAACTATATATATATAATATGTGCGTGTGTGTTAATAATGATTCTCCATTTGAACTCTCTCGAGAAGGATATTTAATTTATTTTGGATCTGAATCTTACCTTTTTTAAAATTCTTATTTATCTGTTTAATAGAAATAATTACACTGCTACTCACCGTAAATGCAACACCCTGAAGGAAGCACGCAAATAGCATGAAATTTACAACGTGCATTAGCGGAGGTGAGATATGCAAATGATTAGAATTTCAGCGCAGACACACATCACGCACGTCTGTGGCGCCACCTCAAAGCACTATTTAAGGCCTGGAGATTTCGACGATTTCAAGTTCGGCAATTGTGTTATTCTTGTGGTTTTTACAAAAAACGATCAGTTATGTCTCGTAGAAAACAGCTAACAGCTTTTGATCAAGTATCCGAGTTCGACAGAGGAATGATAGTGGCCTACCGAGATTGTGGATTATATTTCAGGGAAATCGGTAGTCGTGTTGGACGAAACCAAACAACTGTAATGCGGATATGTGACCGTTGGATGCAGGAGGGTACGACGGACCGACGTGGTCGATACCATGCACCTCAGTGCACCACTTCACGTGTGGACAGGCAAATTGTGCGCATGGCAGTGACGGATCGCTCAGTCACATCACGAACCATAACATAGCACATTGAGTCAGTAACGCATCATTCAGTGTCTACGCGTACCATTCGACGCCGTTTACAGCAGAGTGGTCTGTCAACAAGACGTCCATTGCTTGATCTACCCTTGACGCAGAACCACAGACGTCTCCGCCGCCAATGGTGCGATGAAAGAATGATGTGGGTGGCAGAATGGAATGAAGTTGTCTTTACTGGCGAGTCACGCATCTTTCTGCAACACCACGATGGCCGGATTCGAGTCTAGAGACACCGTGCAGAGAGGATGCTGAACAGCTGCGTTATGCACCGCCACACTGGTCCTGCACTGGGTATTATGGTATGGGGTGGCATTGGATATCACTCTCGCACTCTTTTAGTATGCATTGCCGGTACTTTAAACAGCCAGCGCTACATCTCCGAGGTGTTGGAGCCAGTTGTCCTTCCTTACCTTCAGGGCTTGGCCACAGCCATATTTCAACAGGATAATGCGCGACCACAAGTGGCACGCATTGTCCAAAGGTTCTTCGTCAATCACCAGATTGAATTGCTTCCATGGTCGGCTCGCTCTACGGATCTTTCGCCGATAGAAAACACGTGCCCATGGTTGCTCAACGATTGACCCAGATTACATCCCCCAGCTGCCACACCAGATCAACTTTGGCAACGTGTGGAAACTGCTTGGTCTGCTGTACACCAAGAATGCATCCAAAGTCTCTTTGAATCAATGCCGAGGCGTGTGGCAGCGGTGATCTCCAACAATGGCGGCTACTCTGGCTACTGATTCTGGCAGGAACCACACTTCACAGAAGTCGATAAATTTAATCATTTGATACTTGGTCAACATGTTATCTACAATATAAATTTTGTTGTGCTATCTCTTGTCTTTCTTGGTGTTGCATTTACGGTGGCCAGCAGTGTATATTAACTGCAACATTTACTCTCAAAAAAAGGAGGCGCGAGCATATTGAAAAGTCGAAAACAAAAGATTATTTAAGAAAATCATTAATTTATGGAAAATTAAACAAACAAAATACATTCTGACATAATAAAAAATAAAATACGCATCTACATGATATAATACATTAATAAATGTATAAATACTGCACAAAGTGTATTTTATAACTAATTTAGCAGTTCTAAGTTAAGAACAAGTTTAAAAATTACCTTTGACCCCATGGGCTGTCATATAAAAATGATTCCAAAAATTAGTATTTATCTTGATAATTTGTACGGTTTATAATTAATCCCTTTTCTGCCGATTTAATGTTACGCAAATCACTCCTCAATACCACCGTTTCCCACGTGCGCGCCCGTATGTGATGTAAGGGGGGGGGAATAAATAAGCAAATCCTATGAAATAAGTAAATCCTTCACAAACACTGTCAAGGTCCTTTTATTGCATTCCAAAGCCTTCGGTGTAATTTTATGGATAGCAGTACACAGAAAAGATCGTACTTCGGAAAGACGTATATATGCATCCTTGGCAATCATCGTTTTGGTTAGAGAGACGTTTATATACGTCGGTGGCACGTAAGAAGTTGAAGTCGTGTTGAAGCTTTAGCGACAAATTATAGTATTATTGAATTTAATACATTGTTATTGTATGGAGGGGGGGGCGATGAAAATTATGACTGATTATTGGGTCGCGAATATTTAAAGTTTGAGAATCACTGCCTAAACATCAAAGATTTCAGTAATAGTATCAAGGCGAGTTCACTATGACGCAAGTATGAAAAGGGAGGATATTTTTTTGTATGCAGAAAAACGGAAACAGAGCAGAGGCCACTGAAAATTTGACATAGATGAAACAAATATGTCGACGGCGTAAGCAAAATGATATAATTTTTGCTTGTAAATGTTCAACAGTCTTAAATATATAATTCTTTTACATTCTTCTACAATATATTCTTTAAAAAAAATGCTGCATAAAAAGTGCATTGGATGGCACGGAAGATGACGCCGGGGGGGGGATGGCAACGTCGGCACCAATTCCGAAGTCAGCTGTGACAAGGGGAGTGACGAATGATTTTTGAAATATGATACTGACAGTTAGAGCAGCTACAGCTATAGGTTCATCTATGTATTTGAAAGTCTTTAATACTGGTAAAATAAATTAATTATTAACTTCTTGTTATTTGGCTTAAAACTTTTTTAATTTCATTAGTATCGGATATTGATGAGCCTCTTATACAATTTTTTGTTTTTTTCTCAAAAACGAATAGAGAATTGGGGGTGCGGCTTAGAATGGATGATAACATTTTTTTTACAAAAACATTTTGAGAATTTGGGGTATACTGCTTAGATTTGAATAAATACGGTATATATCAAAGTCGAGAACTTAGAACTGAATTTTTATAAGTATAAAATATACAATCACGAGGAAAAAAATAGGACGTAGCATACAAAAGCTCAGAATTACAAAAATATTTAGGGGTGGGGAAGTTAGAAGAGTAAGGTACCTGTTACTATATATCAGAGGTTCCCAAACTTTTTTGTCTCATAGACCCCTTACCATGTTTTTCGGTTTCGAGTAGACCCTGCTTACCAAATATTGAAATTTTGCAAATTTGTCAACTTAAACATCTTTTTGACAGCTGATACTACTACTTACTTAAAAGGAATTAAAGTTCTATCTGTGTAGTGAAATATAGCGACCAAGACTTAAGAAGCGCATGTTAATGAATTAAATTAAGATCAAAATAAATTGATTTAACACATCAAACAACTGTTACATAAAAAAACTGAACAACAAACAAATGTTTTTAATGAGAGGGATGAATCTGGTAATTCAATAACAAATTTTTAATATTTAATGTAAATCTAGTCAGGTTTAACCCAAAATTTCCTTTGTTAGTAAGTGTCTAATCCGCCCCCACTTCTTTTTTGTTTTTGAGATTAACAAACTCACTGAAACTCCCCCACTAGAAAAATCAATTAAAAACTTTCTCACGATATTCCATTCTTCGCGACAAACAACAGGAATGTCCTTTTAAAGCCTAAATTGCTGACATCCGTTTCTAAACTTTATTTCAAGATCTTTAGGGCCTATTCTGATAAGTTCCTTTTGTAATATGTAATGTTCCTATTCAATATGACTCTATGAATTCATTATCTCTACTGTCATTTTTAATACTATATAAAAAGCAATCTCAAATCTAGTTTGAAAATCTGAGTAAAGGGCATTTAAATGTTGAACGTAGGTTAAAATGTTCTGACAGATGGTCTGTGACAAATTGAGAAAATTCCCGACGTCCAATATTATACTTCTTTAATTTAATTCTGGAAACAAATGTCCTTGTCTTAATAAAACTTATGCTGTCACCTAGTAACCACAAATTAGCCTCACTAAATTTAGTTATAAATCAGTTAAATTGGTAAAATCTGCTTTCCATTACATCAATATTTTTTTAATGATTAAAGTCACGATCTGGTTTAATGAGAGCCACTATTATGGACCCCCATTTAGACCTCATGGACCCCCAAATTACTTTTTCGCTGGCGTGGGCACCTTGCAGGTAGTCATAGACCCCTGGGGGTCTATATAGACCACTTTGGGAATCACTGGTATTTATAATTTATTAAAAGTTTTACCATTTTTAAAAATCTAAGACACCTACATGATATTGTATTATAGGCGAGAGTGAAAAAATTTACGCTCCTATGACTTAACTAAACAAACACCTTCTCTCCAATAGCGTAAAATATCCGCCTCTTAGCTAAAATTTTGGAAGATCCCTTTTACCTCCCCTGGTGAGCTGAAAAGCCATAATGACGGCGGAGCGCTTAAACCCTTCTCTAGGGAAGGTGAAGAGTTAAAGGGTGCTATCACAGTCCACAAAGGAGGAGGAGGGGAAGGGGGCAATCCCGACATTCCTTAAAGTGGAGGCACCCCTATGCCACGATATACACACAGAGAACTACTGTGGCATGGAGCTGTACTAACTCGAATTATATTGTCCAAGAAATGCGGGGGAAATCCATAAACTGAGATTCGGTGAAGGGACAGGTTTGAGTTCTGGTATTGATGGGTAATTGTAACGGATTTGAAAAGTGATAATTGTGTGTGTATTTTGAAATAATGTTACTGATAAATTTATATTTCTTGCTTTCATTTTGACTTTTTAATCTTGTGTAATAGTA
Organism: Trichonephila clavata; assembly: GCA_019973975.1. Classification (NCBI taxonomy): domain Eukaryota; kingdom Metazoa; phylum Arthropoda; class Arachnida; order Araneae; family Nephilidae; genus Trichonephila; species Trichonephila clavata. The sequence goes on from BMAO01031050.1 coordinate 5,108, forward strand.
TAAAAATACCAATGTCTCTCGCTCCTTGAATATATAAAAAAAGGAATGTTAAAAATTTTTTAAAAAAAACACCGCATAAAAAAATTAAAATGGAATACCCCCCCCTTTCTTTAATTTTTATTTTCTCCCTCACCGCGATCGTCCGAACAAAAATATAATGTAACTTTAACCGTTCAGTTAAATGCCAATATATTGCGCTTACATATATCTATGCATATTGCAAAATTTCAAAATAATACATTTATTTTATAAGATTCATTAAGTGTTTATTGTGGATTTATTTTACATTGGTTATGAATTAAATATTCTTTTCTTTCTGTAACTTTATTAAAAAGAAAGCTATCAATCAAATTAATACATTTGTGTAATGATTGAGTTAAATTAGGCCACACTCATGTTAGTTTTTTTACGTATTATAAGTGGCAAGCTTTTGTGATTTTTATCATTATCATTCAAATCGTTACACATGTGTATGAGCTAATATCTTACTTTCTCATCTACACTAAGTCATGCTAGGACGTCTATGTGCCTCACGTTAAGCTTTAGAAATCTCTATTTCTAAAGTATTACGACGGATTTTGGTTGTACCGCTGCCTTGTTTGTAACTTTTGGATTTCCAGCCGAATTCATTCAGGCTATCATAATCAGATATTTTTATTAAACATGTGAAAAAGTACATTGTTCATACAAAAAAAAAAAAAAAACATGTTCTAAATTAAGAGAAATTTTTTTTTTTTTGAGAGTGAGGAAATGAACATTATTCTTTCGATTAAATTGCCACCAAACCAGGGAAGAAATGTAATTAACAATTTAAACAGACAGTATTTGCAAGTTTACATCGATTATTTTATTTTTCCCTTGGGGATTGTTTAACAGGAAATAGTTAACTTTTCTCTCATGTAGTACTTTAACTCAGGAATCAATGCGTTATTTCGATTTACAAAATATTCAAGAATTTCTACCGTTTTTTTTTAAATGTGGGGGGAGAGGAAGAGAGGGATCTTCCACGGGTCAAGAGGAAACCATCGTAGTAGCTCGGTCAAACAAAATACGAGTACAATTCGTTCTCACAATCCAACGAAGTTACTCGTTGATTCTCGAGTAAAATTACGAAACTTTGACTGCATTTTTCTTTTCACTTTAACTTTTCAAACTTAACTTTCCTTTAAGCAACGCCAATAGCATTCTTTAAATTTAATTTAATAGCTATCATGTGTGAAGCACATGACATAAAGGGATAGGAACATCGTAATGGAACAATTTTTCTTTATTTGCTAGAGTGAGAGTTATATTAACTTCGCTCTGTAAAGAAACACGATGGCTGTTGACGACGAACCTCGGTCAAGTGACGAGAACGACACCCTTCTCTCCTAACTACCAGACCAATGGGAGGACATTGAGCCTCGACAGATTTTCCGTGCATCTGCCTCCTCTATACGGCAGGTCATCCGGGGCAACAGGACTCGAACCCGCTATACTCCTGCCACGAATTAATGACTATAGCCACTTGGCTCATGCGGCTACTTTACTCTGCTGGAAAAAGCAAAGAAAGCAATATCCAAAAACAATACGGATATACTTTTGTCATCGAATGAATCTCTTTGAAAAAAAAAAAAAGAAAACAACCTCTCCTTTCATAAGTTTTAAACAGAGCAACGAAAGCACCCGATCATTTACAACCAGAGTCGTAGCAACCACCGTATCAATCGAATCAATGATACGGTGTTTTCCAAGCTACAAGGGCCCCAACATATGTAAGTATAAAATTATAAAATATTAAGGAACTCCAAGTAAGGGTGTCCAAGGAGTTTTTATGAAAAGGCCCTCTCAGGACTAGCTACGCCAAAAAAAAAAGTAAGAATTGCATTTATTTTTCATTTTCTCTCTCTACTAATTATTATTTCCCTCTCCCTTTTTTTATTTATATATCCTGTTCAAATTTTCAAACGTTAATAAAATACTTTTTATTCACACATCCACTCAAGTTCAAATTCATATTTTAAAACCTCTACTGGATGACACTTGATGTTAATATATAGTTTTTGCATTTATTTTTCAATTCCTACTATTAGTTCACACTCTCCCTATATATTTATATATCCTGTTCAAATTTTCAATCGTTAATAAAATACTTTTTTATTCATCCACTCAAGTTCAAATACATTTTTTAAAACTTGTAGTCGATGATACTTGGTTTTAATACAGTTTTTTCAAATATTAATTCATTAATTAAATTTACTTAATTTTAGTTTTCTGTGTACTTTGGCAAAATTGGTATTCACAGAATCGAGCTAATATCAGAGCAATTCCCTAACAAACACAGTTTCGGTACTGCTGAAAGAATAATGCTACCATTAATACTATCATGGGCATCAACAGTACATAAGACGCAAGGTAGCGCAATATATTATGCAGTAATATATTTAGGACGAAAACTCTTCGCAGCAGGTCAAGCATATGTCGCCTTGAGTCATGAGAAATCATTATATGGACTTTTAACTGAAGAACTGAACTGCTCGAAACTCACTGGAAAGGTCCAAGCGATGGATAGAATGAGAAATTATAGACCACCACAGCTTCATAAATTAAAAACAAAACAAATAGAAAGCGAATAAATACTAATAAACAAAAATAATAGTCCGACACCATATATAGAAAAGAAAATGGAAAATTGCAAGGAAATTCGCTTCCTATTTTGCCACTTAACATAGTGATTCTGTCATATGTATATGCATATTTATATTAATTGTAATTATTTAATAAAAAGTAGCTAAAAAAGAACTTTTCTTTGTTGACCTGAGTAGGAATTGACTTTAAATTTTTTTTTTATTTTACTTGTTTTTAAGAATTTTACTATCAATCCTTATTTTTTTCGGTCTCCTCAGAATTTTATTACGATCTAGATGCCCATCTCGTATCTGTTTGATTCTTAACAAAATCTCAACTTCTTGAAGACATCGTGGATCCCGACCTGGAAGACTGCCTTTACCTGATTGTGGTGCGGCCCCTTACGGCAAACGGCCTACGCTTCTAAATAGAGTCGATCTTTCACGATACCAGTGAGAGCAAGCAGAAGACTTCTACGGCTCGGGGGAAGGAGGAGTATGCGGATTACTGTATATGCACTTTGCGGGTCGACCGGTTGTAAACCGTGTGGTTTGGTGTCGCGCTGCCCCATAAAAGCCCGCCTGCTGTCCCGCCAGCCCAGCGCGAGCAGTAAATCTTGGCTCTGCCCGGCAGCTTTACTGCCCCGAACGTGCACCCCTCTTTAGCATAAACATAAAGCTCTCCCCGCTCTAGGGTTTTATTGGCAGTGGCTATGCTCCCCGTTATTTCCACGGGATATATCTATACCTTTTTTTTGTTTTTATTTCCTTTTCGCAGTCGATGTTTTTGGGGAAGGGAACAGGTTGGGGTAATGGCAGGCTTAGGGGTGGATTTCTTTATAGTGTTTTCTTCTTTTTCTTTTTATATATATTTAGAAGTTTGTATTTTGATGTTTTGTTGTTGCCCCTTTTTGTTCTTTTTAAGGCTGGGAGCGAGAAGAGTTTTAAAGGCGGTTTTGCGTTTGGTCGGGAGTGGAGAAAAAAAGGTGTTGGGGTAGGGGTTAAGGGCCCGCCAGGGCACCAAGGGGAGGGGAGAAGGATAGATTTTATTTCTTATTTTGGGTTTGTGTTGTCGGTCTCTCTGTTTTATCTTCAGCACCTCCCACTCCTCCTTTTTCACATGCCCAATCTCTTTTTGCTCCTTATTTCTTGTGAGATTTGATTCCATTGTGAGCTGGATGGAAATTTCAGAAATTCGTCAGTGGTATTGAAAAGAGTTATGTCCTTTAAAGACTTCCTGCGTTGAAAATGTAACTACGGAGGGAACCAATTACGTGGAAAGTAACATATTCATGTATGCGTACTGTTTTGGTGATGCAAAAGAAAATGTTTGGCTAACTGAATATATTTTAATGAAAATGGGATGCATTCAAATTTCGTTTATAATTTGAGTTTTTCCAAAACATTTAAATGCTGAAGTTGATTTAGAGATTTGTTTACTTTAAGTAAGATTGAATTTTTATTTTTGTCAGTAATGTGCAGAAAACTCTGGTATAAGAAATAATGTGGTATTTAGAAGTAGCGATTAGAGACTGCAATGATATTCTGATTTTTTTTTAATTGTATGTGATTGTTTTCATTTTAACTTAATTAAAAATAGTTTCTTTACCATTTACGATTTATTTACTTTGAAAAGAAATAATAATTCTTTTAAAATTTGCAACAAAATCTTTTAAATATTTAAAGTTTTTCAGAATGTACCAAGCGGAAAATTTTTGTAAAATCAATTCATTTTCAAGTAGAAAACTGTTGAGCAATTTTCATTATTTTTTTTATTAGCAGTTCAAATAACAATACATCAGGTCTTAAAATTTATATAAAAAAATTATTTTGGAAATTTTGATTCAAAGTTTTAAATTATTATTAACTTAAACATAATAGATATTGAACCATTTTATTAAGCAAATTAAAATGGTTTTCATACCATCTGTAGTGGACACAAAATTTTTCAAGGGGGGGGACCATGGTCGAAAGTTCCCCAACTCGTATCATACCTCAAGACATCACCAATTGATTATTCTGATTTTGTCGATTTTGTTAACAAAAAACAGTAAAAAACAAATTATCGAATTAATAATTAGCATTAATTAATAAAATAAATTGTTAGTTACAAGTACTTAATAAAATTTTACGTTATATATATATATATAGGATTATCATCAATTCAAAGAGACTCAAGGTGCTTTGTGTGTGGGGGTCCGGACCCCTAGGACCCCCCTTGTGTACACCACTGCATACCATTTATATAGAGAATAAACCAGGTGTGTACACAAGGGGGATGGTTGGGGTTCATCCCCCCTACATGAACAGATTTCTAACTTTAACCATAGAGATTATTCCTCGGTGTTTTGGCCCCTCTTGATGTACCCCCTCCCTTCCAATAAGAGGTCTATGAACGCCACTTGAATAAACAGACTCAATTTTTTCTTCTTTTTCCAATGGGCTGCATGTTAGCAACTATAAGCCTTAGCGGACTTGCCACGTCCGCAAATGTGAGAGCCATTTCGGTGGTGGCGCCCTCTAGTGGTGGACCTCGCTATAAAATTTGGACGCTTGAATTAATTTAATTCAAGCTGTCCTCGAATGCTAAATTTTGCAGTGATTTTATTTTGTCGAAAGAAACAAAGCCAAACTGATGATCAATGGATCTTGTACATGCCCCATAATCATATGCAATGCGTGCCTTCGTTTTCGAAAATCTATCGACTCCAGTCTCAAATATTTCAGTTGTATTTTCCTCTCTTTGCTTTTTTTAAAAACAAAAAGATGATTTCTCTAGCAAAATGTTCGAATACATTTTTTATGCATCAAGAAAAATCCACTCTAGGGTTGTTGTAGAAGCATTTATGATATATATATTTTTATATATATATATATATATATATATATATATATATATATTTCTAGTCTTGTAATTGAAGCTTAAATTTAAATGTTTTCAAAATAACATGTATAAAAATATGGACATTAAAAAAAGTCATTGAAAGATTCAGAAATTAATTAATCCATCGATACAGCTCACACATCCACGATTTCTTTCTTTTCTTTTTCTTTTTATTTTAATGTAAATTTTGAAATTCCAGTACAAGCGCTTACTATAATATATGAGAATCTGAAATAAATGTATAAGGGGTGGCTGTGGGGCCGGAGAAACTGGACCCCTGCCCTGGTGGCATTTAAATCGAATTTGAAAAATACTTTTTTTTTTGTAACAAAAAATTTAATTCATTTTCTGAAATATTATTGGGTATTAATTTGGTATTTCATTTAATGTATCTTATTTCCTTATTTTGTACTTTGTATGTTTTATGTCAGTTTTCTTCTATGTTGAAACTTGAAGGGTTCAAGGTGGGAGTATATGTTAAATCAAGAAATTTGATATTATTCACTAATAACTTTTTCTTCATCCCGGTGTGGGGTCACAATGAACATTCCTCCCCCCCCCCCGTACGATTTTCGATATTCAGCTACCCAAAAGGTGACAGGGATAATAAAAGTTTTTGGTAGATAGAGAGCACAGGAGATATTTTTTTTAGTCTTGAGTGTAGTTTCTATAAGTTAAAATAAACGCTTGTGATCCCCACCACAGTAGACTTTTTCGAACAAATTGGCTTGTTGAAATGGGTGATTCCTTCTCTTACATTTTACTCGTTTTAAATAATAACAATGTCCTTAATTTCGAATTATATTTTCTATTCTTTAAGACTTAATATATATATATATATATAACGAGCAGACTTTAAATTCAATATTATAAAAGTACCACTTTGGGAGAGTAATGTACATGTTTCTATATTCAGAAGTATTGGTATTAATTACTACAATGCAATAAACTTCTAGTTTCAAATAAATCAGAAAAAATAAAAAACTATAAACATTTTACTAAACACTGCTTAATTCAAATATACCCAATTAATTTTATTAATAGTTATTTGAATAAAGAAATTCTAAATAGTAAAGATTAATTTTTTTAGTTTATTATTATAAATTTATTATTTTTCATAGATAGTTTTAGTTACCTCCAAATTCTAATTTTAGATAAAATTACTTTTCTCTTAGATTATTTTTTTAATTTAATTTAATTTATTCTTTTAAATCATATATAATCTTAGTGTCCCTAAGTTAATAGTAGTATATTTACAATTCTTAATTTATTATTTCTATTCTTTTCATACTTTTGCTAAGTGCTACTATTCAGCCATTCCTATGCTTTGGATTTGCATTTGGGTCCAGAATCTGGCAATAACTTGTTTACTGTACTCAGATTTAGAGCGGGCTCTGCATTTTTGAATGCAATTTTTAGGTAAGTTACATTTTTCTCATAATGGATTTAGATTTTCCATCCATTATTTTCAATAGGTTTTTGCTCAGTATTATTAACAGAAAGGGGGAAGGTTGGCTGGCCACAAAACATGTTCAATTCCACACTTTTATATAAATTATTTTATATATAAGCTGTCCTAAGTCAACAATGTTTTTAATACTGTAGCATCCATACTTTTATAATTGACTCTATTATTTTAATTTTTCATATATCCTTTTTAAAATCTATTGTCTGGTTATATTGCAATTTAAATTTTTTTCGGTTTTGATTAATATTTATTTATCACCCTCTTGTACAGAAATTTTGACTATATATATGTATTGTTATGCCGCCTATTTCTGTGCAAGAATTATTCAAGTTTTATAAGTGTGTATCTATCTGAACAATTTATCTTTTTTAATTATAACTTTATGCTTTAGAGAGAGTGGTGACATTTTTCAATTTTGGGCCAAGGCAGCAAATCTGCTAGAGCCGGCCCTGAATGTATTGACGTTAAGTTTATTTTCATTCCTTTTTCCATCAAGTATTTGCACCGATCTCAAATTTCTCTGAAACACTCTCTCGGGCCTTTTTCCCGAAAAACCAACAAATTTCATGTGAATCACTTTTTAAATACTTTAATTACTCTTAACCACCGATAGGTTATGATATTTAAAGAAAATATGTAATGTAACTTTTAGGGGATCAGCTTTCTTGTCTTAAATTCTTTTTAACTTTCAATTATTCGACTTTTATATGTATTGGTAATTCTCTCTCTTTCATATTTTTGTTATTGTCAAATATGCTAGGGGTTAAGGCTGCGAGATTCAGAATTGGCTGTGCTTGAGTCCGACTTCTCTTTCAAAGATAATCCCAAAAAATAATGTAGACTGTTGTAAGTTAAGCCAAAATGGACTTGAAATGCCTTACGCCCGTGGTGTGGAAAGTAGAACAGCAAGATTCCAGCTCATTTACCATTCACATTCATTGACCGTGGTTCGATACTATTAAGTCGTAACATATGAAATGTCCGATTTTTACGATCTGTTTTAAATATATCTTTTTATAAAAAAAATTTCATAAAGCAAAATAAAAACCATTAGCTTCAACCAGTAACGCACACAAAAAATTTTCAAGGGGGGGGGATCCAGGATCGAAAGTCCTCCAGTCTTGTATCATGCTCAAATACGCCACCCAACATATTCTTTTGAATTTGTCAATTTTCCGGAATCAAAAAACAGTACAAAATTAATTATTGAATAAATAAGCATTATTAATTTAGCATTAATTAATATATAAAATGAATTACAAGTATCAATAATAAATAAATAGTTAAATTTTACGTACTATATGCATATAGAATTATAATCAATCGAAAAAAAAATCAACGGCTATGGAGGTCCGGACCGAGGACCCCCCCCCCTCCCTTGTGTATGCCACCGGCTTCAACACACTTTTGACAGTGGGAAATAAGTTTTTTATGCTAGTATCAAACTCAGCAGTTTTGGAGGCGACAAACTCATTGAATGCCGTTTCCGCATCCCTTTGATTTTTGAAGCATTTGATCTATTGGAAGTTATCTAGGTTTTTGAAAAATTGATTATCCGCAGGTGAAAGGTCAGGTGAATATGGTGGGTGGGCTAGCGTTTCGTAGCCCGATGCGTGCATTTTTTGACGAGTGATCATTATCATTAAAATATGCGATCTAGCATTGTCAGGGAGAACCATTGGGCCTTTCCTATTGATCATTGCCGGCTGTTTATGTGCATTTCGTTGATTTCCTCTGGGATAGTTTCGCTTGGTTTAGAAAACTGTGGTGGATCAAACCGTCTGAGGACCATCAAACAGTTCTGGCCGTGGTACCTATATAAGCCAGTAACAGCCTCCGGACTGAAGTGATCATTTTGGTCCAGCGGTAAGTTACGTGCTTACGGATCCGAAGGTCGCGAGTTCTATTCTCCTTCATTGGTGGCCCTGGCTGAACTGAAAAAATGTAACCTTCGCGCAGCTGTTGTGGCGCCCTCTACCGGCTGCAAAAGCAATAAAAACAAGCCGTCACATCTACATGATGCAACAACCAAGCCGTCAGATTCACATGACGCAACAGCTCACACACTCGCAATAACAACTATATCGTTCGTTCATCTACCTGACTCTCTGGTAAGGGAGTGTGTGGTGTTGGCATCTATATAAGCCAGTAATAGCCTCCGAACTGCAGTGATCATTTTGGTCCAGTGGTAAGTTACGTGCTTAAGGTCACGAGTTCTCTATTCTCCTTCACAGTCATCATAACATTCTTTTGATGGAGGTTTTGGGAAGTGTTGTGGAGTTTTGTTGGCATCCAGCCACTGCACGGAACGTCGCCGATTGTCGTTCAGAAGGACTCTTAGTCACACGTCACAATTCGATTGAGAAACGGATCATTTTAGTCATGAAGAAAAAATGCAAAAGATGTTTTAAAACGCTTATTATTATTTTTTTATTCTCATTCAATTCCAGAGGAACCCATTTATCCATTTTTTTAACTTTACCAGTCCCTTTTAGTTGACGGGAAAAGATTGTAGTTGTTACTCCCAGTTCTTTTGAGTAGTCTGTAACATTATTGTCGGGATTTTGTTCAACTATCGCTCGTAGGACTTCGTTATCCACATCTGTCACCGGCCTGTCCCGGCTCTGTCACCAGATTCGAACTTTGCTTACCAACATCGAATGGTACGTTCGTTTAATTAGCCATCTCCAAATGCGGCATTGATGTTTCGGGCAGCTGCTGCAGCATTATGATCCTTCCTTCCACTCATACAAAAAAAATTCTCTAAATTCTCGAGAATTCATTATGATTGATTAAACACATAAAATTACAATATTTTTTTAATTAAAACGTATCAAATGAGATAGAGAAATGATTTAGCTTTAAAATGATGTATAATATATGAATTTATCAAAAAAGTTTTACTAGAAAAAAAAAATCTCAAAAACGCACTGGTGGAAATCGGACATTTCATATGTTACAACCTAATACTAAATCTTCGATTAAAAGCTCTCGAATCGATAAAAAAAAATTGTTTCAAACCAATTGATCTAAAAAGTATGTTAATAAAGCAGACAGTAGTATTCTCAATTTAAACGGCTTTAACGGCTTTTCCAATAATCATTTAATTTCATTTTATTTTCATACAATATATGGTTACAGAAAATGTAACTAACATCAGAACTTCTTCTTTTGGGTCGACTGTCACGTATAGTAATCATAAATAAGTATTAAATTCAAATATTTAAAATTTATTTGTTTTGTTTGACCATAAACGCATTAAACACAAGAGTACTTAATTCAGTGTTCAGTTAGAAATAATAAAAGCGCATAAATGTTCAACAGGAAAAGTAACTCTGAAGAGGCAGAGTAGAAAAGTAATGGATTTTAACTAGTATAATTTTCACAAGTACAAAAAGTTTTGTATCAAAAAACGTGCAAAGTATTATAAGGATTTGAAAGGAATTTTCCTGTTTAGGAAGTGGGCTAATTCTAGTACAAAGATAGGGATTATCTGAAAGCATTGGAAACATATCGTACAAAAGCAGTATTCGGGGTGAGGGAATCTGAAGAAAGGGAATAAAATCATAGAATGAAAAAATATTTCGCAATGAAAATACACACAGACATACAGAGGCGGATTAAGGTAGTTGGAGGCCCCTGGCGGTAAAAGGTTTGGGGCCCATGGGCTTAAGAGTCGAAAAACTAAAATAGTGAAAAGAGTCATTTACTTTAAATTCTCAAAATAAAATGTAATGATACTATAATAAAACTCATCGGCTAAAGAAAAATCTTAACTGTATATATATAAAAAAATATTATAAGCCTTACTTAAGAGCTTACAGTCTTGCTATATACAGTTTGATTTCTCTTTGGCAAATTCATCAATTATTTTTACCATATCTATTTTGTCCAAAACATTTTATTCTGTATATAATATGGCCAAGTTGTTCAATTTGTCTTTTCTCCCATAGTACTTCTTAAATTATTTTTAACACGTTTTAAAAGTAAAAAAGATCGTTCACCTGATGCATTCGATATCGGTATTGTTAAAAATATTTTCAAAAGTTTTTCTACATTAGGATTTCTCTTGCATATCGATTAATTTCTAGCGGGGTTTCATTGTAACTTTGTTTTCTTTTCATTTTTTGTTCCAAGCTGGCGTGGTTGGTATGTCGCTGGCCTTTGCACTCATCAAGCTTGGGGCCCCTACCAACGCTGGGGGCCCTTGGCGGCAGCCAGGTCCGACACCCGCTTAATCCGCCAATGCAGACATGCACAAATTTTTGTTTCAAGTTCTTTGAACATGAAATTAAAAATGGGATTTTATCCATTTTCAGTAAAGTTCTTTAAGGTATCCAACTACCCTAAAATTGTGAATTTTGCCAATAATTGACAAATTTTTTTATGATTTTATTTTATAGGCCATCTTATTAACTTTATAAAAATACCAAGTTTATTATTTTCCGTTTACTAGAACAAAAAATACAAGTGTTTTAGTAAAAACAGATGCGTTATACGCGTTTTACTCGAAATGTGTTTTTTTTGAAAATTCTCAAACGCGCGCGCAATCAGCGATTGCTAAAAAAGTTTTGAAAATAATTAACTGAAGTTTTTTGTGTATGTTCTGTATAATGGTGGAATTATTTTAACCTTCATATTTGTCAATCACTGCTTTATTACAAAATTTATAGTCCCTTATGGTAATATAATCGCTGTTTTTTTAAGCAATTTCATATAATAACTAAGATAAAGCGCTCTAGTTTTTGTAAAAATTAAAATATACTTATTCTGAAGGTCATTTCAAAAACAAATAACATCGGAACACATCGAAATAGAAAAATTGAAAATTTGTTCATAAACTTTTGGTACAAAATGGGCTCCATTTATGTTATTTTTTGTCAATATTTACCCATTTTTCCCCTTTTAGTAATAATAATTTCTTTTACTCTTCTTAATTTTAGCATATTTTTCTTAAAATGTACCAAACAAATCTAAAAACCACCAAAAAAATCTCCATATCTCCATTTTTTCAAAAAAAAAGTTGTCGCAACCAGTCGGATACCTTAATTTCTGAAACAAGATAGTCGTGGGGAAAAATATTGATTGAATTATATAAGAATTATATTATAAGCATGTAATTTATTTTTAAATTGTAATTACACAAATGTATTTTTTGTGTCATACTGACTTATGTATTTTTATTATATTGCTGTTATAAAAAATGAAATACATTAGTGTACAATTAGTGTAGACTTCAGAATTTATCTACAATGTCATTTTGAGAAAAATTGAGAGAGCACTGGTTATCAATGTCATATAAAGATAGGGAATTTGGAAGAAAATAATCCTGTAAAATAGTAAGTACATCATTATACAAATTCAAATTATGTCATAAATGAACTGGTAGAGTTATCTGTAGTTTTATAATCTAAGTTTTCGAATATGAGATAAATGTTTGGATTGTTCTGTTTCTTGTCAATATCTATCGTGTAAAAAAATAAATTTATAAGTTTCTGTGAATCAAGAGTCTATAAAAAGTTAACAAGATTCCAAAGAAATCCAAAAATGTAATTCTAATCTATGGAGATATATACAGGACAAAATAAATGTTGAGTTGAATAAATCGTCTAAAAAATTTACCGTCATTGTTAATAAGATAGTTGAGAATATAGCAAGCCATTATGCATAGTTTTTATTTTACGCAGTAATTTAAATTCGCATTTCAAAATATCCGAACTTTATCTCATTAAAACAATTTTCTATTTTTCTACTTCGTTATTTTATCTAAACAGCTCTGGCTTTTATACATTACCTCATTTTTTAGAAAATTATTGTTACTCTATAAGACCTCTCTCTTCAGTTATTAAAAATAATATTTATGTGGAAATTGTAAGCGAATTAAATTGTTATTTCATTATTTATATGATCCCTAATGGTGAAAAATTAAAAAAACTTACTTCATATTTTTACCGAAAAAGTATTGACTAGTCTTTTGATAACAAAATAAATTTAATCCACATTTTAATTTAAAAGTAATAATAACTTTCTACTTCGTAAAAATGAGTGGGTATAAGCCATCAGTTAATGAACTAGAGTGAAGAGTTAATTTATTAGCCAGAATACTCAAGTATTATTATTCATTTATCAATATGATTATTAATAATTCTAATAAAAGAAAAATCAGTTCTTATTATTTTTCCATCTGAATTATTATTTCTACAGCAATTAAACTGATGGTTATCTAGTTTTTCATAACAATTGCTAAACACACAATAGCAAAAGGAATATAACATTGACGAACATCTGTTGAAGGCTAAGAAGAAAGCGCACTCAAAAACATATAAAACATTTTTATCAAATAAAAAAGAAGCGTGTGTTTCCAATTTCTCAAAGATTAGACGCTCCCTATCCCTCTTGCGTAACCACTCTTTCGTCAGCAAGGCATCCAATAACGAGCCTACACGAAACATTACAAGCCAGCACGTTCCTTAAAAGGAACGGAGGGCAAAACGCGGGGTTGTATTAGCCGAGAAGACAGCTTGTCGTCTTTCCGAAATTGTGCTGTTTGCGGACCCCCTACAGGCACCTTTACGTTTCTTTAATGGCCAGCGACAAGGCTCCGGGAGCCTCGAACCTCTGAATAATTGATACCGTTCCGGCGTAAGAGCCGCCCCGCCAAAGGGACAGTAGCAGTATATATCGCATCTTTCATATTTAATGAAAGCATCGAAACGACAGTCTTCCTTAATTGGGGGGAGGGCAACTCTTGCGCCCCTGAATTATTAAGAACCTCCAGTTTTAGGCATCTAGTCCACTTAGCGTCTTCAGAATGCGCCCCTGCGCTAGGAACATTAGAATCCATCCAATTTAACATTATACTGGCACGCCACTGCATGTATACGTACGGATGTTGAGTGAATTCTTCTAGAAATGGGGCTGAATGGTTTCCCCGTACTCAACCGCTACGGATTGTTGGGTAAACCGACTCTCTTATTCAAAAGGGTGCGCCCCTGTAGAAGTGTACCGTAAGCGGTTTATTTGCGTTCCTTGCGTCGCATCGAATTTGCTCACGATCTCTTGTCAGCTGAAAAGGGGAGGGGGGAGTTCTGGGGCTGCGAAGAGAAGAGGGGTTGATGCAGTTTGACAGGCGCTTTTGTCAGATTATGTGTCGTTCATATTTGCGGGCAAGAACTTGAAGACAAGCCACGCCGTTTTACTATCGAATACAAGGTTTAAAATGCTAAGCGAACAGATTGAGTGGGTACTCTCTCTGGCAATGGAGCTGAGCTTAGTGCTTTGAGAGGGAGATGCTTAAGGCTTTTACGCCTGTGCCGAGTTTGGGAAGTATTTTGTGCTTAAATATTTATAGTTGAAGAGACGGGTTTTCAAGCAATATCAAATTAGAAGATAGATGTCAACAATTTTTTGAAATGTACCGAGAAAGATTGTGTTTCCGGTTTGCATGTATCTAAATTTATAGAAATAAAAAGGAATAAAAGGTTAAAGAGGATTTGCACATAAACAAAAAAATACAATTTCTATGTAAACATGATCTTTCTTGAAGATTATATTTATTATTATTTCTTGAAAATTTAAAAAAACATTGACTTTCAAAGTATTTTTTGAGCATAGTTAACGATTTTTTTTATTTTTTTACATTAATGTTTCTTAATATTACAGAATACTTTTCTCAATGACATTGGCGTTATTAGTCCTGAGTGGGCCCTGTATTAGAATCTCTTGGGTGCCCTTTCACTTTAATAAAATTTATTTGAAAATGTTCGAATATTACATATTCTGGGGCCGCTGTAGCTTGGGGCCCGTATCATTGATACGGCAGTAGCTCTCTACGCCTCTGCTCAATGATGAACATTGCACCAAACTGAGAGTGTACACTATATATTCAAAGATTTTTTTTATTTAGAGAAGTGTATCCTAATATATATACAGTCACTCAAAAAAGTATTGGGGCACTTGGCATGCATAACTGTAAAGCCATTTATAAAAATATTTATCTCCTTAAAACAAAAACAAAATGAATTAAGAAATATTTTAACATTTTGTGTACAGTATATAAGGAAAATTTTATTAGTATTATGGAATTATAATTTGATCTAGCTTTTAAATATAATTCAAAGGCACACTGAAGTCAAAAAAGTATTGGGACACTTTTGAAATGAGAAATCTAACAAATATACAGCACATCAATAGAATTTAATTTCACGCCATTTTTTTTTAGACTAGAAGTTTAAACATACATGTTCAACAAATACAACAAATAAGATTATTTATAGAAAAAAATAGCGAGAAACACAAAAATATACTGGTTGGTGTGCGAAATCTCGTAATAAGTCACTGGAAAGAGAGAAAATCAGTTCGCTGTACAGGAAAAAACCTTGAAATTGAATAAGTCAACTGGTTTTCACATTATTGACAGGTTAAAAAAAATAGTGTTGAAAACAAGCAAAGATCAGAGCGTCCAAAGATATTTAATGAACGTGAAGAGAGGTGAATTGTGAGACACAAGTACACATTAATCTAAGAACTAGTGCAGTAAAATTGATGTGCAAGGTAAAAGTAGTTTGGAAAATCAGTAAATCCTGAAAATGTCAGAAATGTTTTAAGAAAACATAAGTATCACGGCAGAGTACCTCAAAGCAAAGCAAATACACAAGATAGGTTGTCATTTGCTAAAATGTATGTAAAGTAACCAACAGAATGTTGGGAAATACAATTTTTGTTCATGAAAGCAAATATAATATTTTCGGATCTGATGACAAGCAAAACATTTAAATGAAATCAAATACATCAATGTATGTCAAAAATTTACGACCTACTATCAAGTATGGAGGAAGTAACGAAATTGTCTGGGGCTGCATGGCAAGCTCTGGTGTTAGAAACTCACATTTCATTGATGGTATACTGAATAAATATGTCATTTTAACATTTTCAAGCGAAATTTAAAGCAAAGTGGGAGCAAGCCGGGAATTTCAGGACATTTCAAATTGTACCAAGATAATAACCCGAAACATACTGCAGATATTTGCAAGTTATGGGGCCTCTATTACTGTCCTAGTGTAATTAAGAATCCTGCACAAAGTCCAGACCTTAACCCCATTGAACATGTATGGGATTATTTGCAGCAAAAACTATATGAGCAACAAATTTCTAACAAGCAAGATTTAAGAAAATATTTGGTCAAAGAGTGGACCAAAATCGATACATCGTTTTGCAAAAAATTGATCCAATCCATGTCAAATAGACTTCTACAGGTCATAAAAAGCAAGGGCGGCCCAATAAGATATTAATTTCTAAGTTTGAATTGTTTTTCTTAATTTATTGGGAAATGTCTCAATACTTTTTTGAGCACGTTTTTTTATATATATAGTATATATAAAAGTTATCTCAACTCTTAATTTTCTTAAGCTTAGAGCTTTCAAATTTTGTGCCCCTCAGCTTCTTTAGGTGAGTACGGGTGTCACAATTCCGAGGTGCCCTAGTGATCTTTTCCTTTTCCCACGTGGTTTACTGTCTTTGGTAAACACGGGCTTCACGAACCCGGTGTACCCTAGTGATCCTTCTCTATTTTTGACCCTCTTTCTTGTCATTCAATTCATTCTTTCTTTCTCTTCCCGTCTAGACCACAGATATTAAAACAAATGTTTGGCGCAGTATAGCCGAAATCGACTCTTGCGCCAATAAACCCCAAAATCACTCACTCACTCAAATTTTGTGAGATTATAGAAAATTATATGAAAAATAATTTAGGCTAAGAAAATTTTATTTGAATTTTTGACCAATTGTTGTCAATTGAATCGTACAGTGTTCCCTTAATAAAATCTAACTATCTATTTATCTATCTAAAATTGGTAATCTCGTTTGATGTGACCATCAGTTAAGTACTCGTGTAATTGCTGAGACTAGAAATTGACAAAGATTACGTGCGACAAATTTTATGCAACAATATTGACATGCAAAAAGTCTGTGCCGAAATGGTGCCTAAAATTCTCACATTTGAACCACAAGAAGCTTGCAAAAATGGTACCACTGATAGCTTGAATACAATTGAAAACAACCCCAAATTATTGAAAAGTGTAATAACGTGTGAGGAATCGTAGTTTGTTTTTTATGATCCAGAAACGAAGGATCAATCCATGCACCGGCAGAGGCCATCCACCCACAGCCAAAAATTCTCGAATGATCAAATCCAAAATTTCAAGCAATGATAATTGTTTTTTCGATATCCTTGGGATCGTGTACCTTCATTGGGGGTTCCTGAACGTCAAACTGAAAATCAGTATCACTACCTTCACATTGTTGCTAAATTCCGTGACAGAATAAGGAAGAAACGACCAGAAATGTTAAGGGGCAAGTCATTGGGTTCTCCCTCAAGGCAATACGCCGACTCATTTAGCGTTGTTTGTCAAAAGGTTTCAAGCCAAATACACCATCCTAGTATTAGAACACCAATTTTATTTGCTGGTTCTTGAGCCATGCGGTTTTTATCTGCTTCCTAAAGTGAAATCTGCGTTAAAAAGAGCATGATTTGAGTTCTTTAAAGCAGGAAAAGAGAAAGCGGCACGCGTCCGGAAGGATCTCACACAATAAATTATATTTTAAAAAACTAAACAACACCCTTTTATAGTTAATCGAACTAGGTAGTAACTTTATCTTCTAGTCTCCAGATCTGGAAATGGGATCTGAAGTTAGTCGCCAGATGCGGGACGGGATCTGAAAATGGAAATTCGTTAATCCTAATGAGGATAATGGAACTAAATTATTGCATTGTCATCGGTCCTGAACAAGTGAGCAAAATTTTGAATTAATCTGACCTTTTAAAGAGGGTAAAAATTGAGTTAAAGATTCCGTTACATACAAGTGAAATTTATAAAAGGGTGTTAAAAAGACTTCCAGCACTATTTCGAACAATGGAAGATTCGCATGGCGAGTTTTGGAGATAGATGAGGGTGTGACGTTTTTGCGTCACACAGCTGAAAAGTCGGCTCCTTTTTGTGGATAGGATAACACGTTCCTATGCACACGTGCTCCCCTAAATATTGCGAGGTTCTGTCAGTACCCCGGCAACCTTTGACCGTGAGAAAAACCCCACTCCGCCCTCGAGTCGGATGTCATTTGAGAATAAAGGGGCGACCACCCCCCTTCCATCCCGAGAGCCTGGAGAGGGCAGAAAACCTTGAAGAGAACGAAGGTGGGCTCCTACCTCACAAATATCATATTCTGGACTCTACCAATATTTTGAATAACTTCATTGTTAATGTATATTCTGTAATTAATAGTTGTGACGTAAATAAACCAAATATTTAATTAATAACTCTCGTGCTACCATTAACTTTCTCACACATCATAAGGGGTGTATATTGAAGGTGATAGTTAGTAAATATGTTTCAAATCAAAATAAAATTTTTATAGCATCAGTCTCATTATTTATAGTTTATTTATCTCGTTTTTTATAGCGTCACCTTGTATACATATTTTTATTCTGTTTCCATTATTGATTATATATTTTACCCCTTCCCTCTTAAGAATATAAATATAACTCCATTTTCATCGTAATTATACATTACTTGTGATTATATTTTTTATGTTAAGCTTTTAATAGCAATATACGCACATATATATATACTGATTACATTCATATTTGAATGAACAGCCTCCTGCATTGAAGGGTAAGGGTGTATAAGATACATGAAATGAAAAATAAAAGAATACTTTATAATATAAATAAAAATGTGATATCCTGTACATTTTTTTCATAACATATTTTCATCTCTTTATCTTTCAAATCAACCACACTAAAATTGCTTTCGGTTCCATGATAAATACATATTTGTGTCCATAAAGACACATACTTCACTCTGAGCAAAGCATTTTTAGAGTCCATCCAAACAAGAAACGAAATGTGTCTTATATTTATATGTTCACTTTTTGTGCTGCCTCCAGACCGCCCCCTCCTGGGGCTGCGTGGGCCATTAGGCTGTCAAAAACAATCAGGGGCGCCCGCCCAAGCGTAGCCGGGAGGCTCTGGGATGCAGCGAGAAAAGGATTTATTTACTTGACCCGCTGCAAAAAATCCGAGATGGTCAACCGAGGTGGCAGGTATGCCAAGTTTGGCTGACTCATCGCTCTTCCCGTTTCTTTTTTTCGGTGTGCAAGAAGAAATTATTTCATTGAGAATATAATTATTTAGCCGATTAGATGTAAAAAAAGCATAAAAGATTTATAGAAAGGATTTAATCAGTACTCCTTTGTTTGAAAATTTGAACTTTGAGCCATCAATGTTTGAAATTAATGAAATTTTAACAGAGGAAGTAAGAGAATATGTAAAACAGTTTTAAAAAAAATATCGTTACACTATATGACAGTATTTTAGAATACGATCCTAAATTAAAATGAAGAAAGTAAATGAAATATATTTATAAAAACTGATCACAAATGAAGAAGAAATAAAATATTTTTAACTGTATATTTAAAATTTTCTATTTGGACAAAAGTACACTTTCTCTCCCTTTCTCTCTGTGTGTGTCTGGTAGGCCGCGTTAGCCTAGTGGTTATGGTAGCGAACCGATGAACAGTGTATCATGTGTTTTAGACCTAGTGCCACTGAAGACTCAACGAGTAGAGGGACCGATGCACGTTAAATATATCGAGGTTCAAAGTCCTCCACTTGGCGTGGTATGGTAGTTTCAAGAAGAAGGTGCTAGCTCGGGTATCGTCTTCGTCCCTTGACTGAAACTCACAATTGTGAGGTCAATCGCCACTAGTCTCTGAGCTGTTTTAGATTCGAAGTTAATAAAATACTCTGTATATGTTCTGTATATGTGTGTATGTACATTACAATAATAAATATTAATAAATAAATTTAAACATATATTAATTAATAAATATGTTATTATATAAAAATATCTAATAAAAATATTTATTATTATTATTAAAAATAAAGTATATTTAATATAGTAAATATATACAAAAACACACCACATGATCTCTGAGAAAACTTCTATGAAGAAGAGTTTTAATGTAAGGATTTCTTCCTCAGAGTCAGGCATTTCTCTTGGAAAAGTTTAATATTAGTTTTATTTTATTAAAAAAATATGCATTAAATGGGGCAATTTTTCCAAAAAAAATAGACTGTTGAGGACATTGTTCAATGCAATCAATAGTTCTATTTACTTATATAGACCCAAATTAGTTTCAATAGCTGAAATTTGGGGATAAGTACCATCTAAAATTTTTCCGCATCCAGCAATTGTGAGTTTATTTAATAAGCTTGTAATTTCTCTAATAAAATTACTTCTAATTTGTAAAGAATCAGTTTTTTAAACATAAAAATTTTATTTAGTTTTTATTAAATGGAATTTAAATTTTTGTCGTATTCGAAAGAAGCACATATTTATTAAATTAGGTTTTAAAAGCTGATTATGCATTTTATTCCTAAAATTGTTTTGACCTTGGTTTAAAATTACGAGGTCCGTCGCCAATAGCCCTCGAGTAGCTTAACAGTGCTACTATAGTAAAATCAAGTCAAATCAAATACCCCCCCCCCAATTTTTATACAATTTATATGTATTGTAATTTATTTAATAAAATTAACTTGAACAACACACAGATATATGAAGCAACCCAACTACGTTTAAAGCGAAGTCTAACAAATTTGGTATTAATTTTAAATGTAATTATTTAAAAACTAATAGTAACATTACACATTTACACACAGGGACGTCTTAAGACCCTTTGAGACCCTGGGCTTAGAGAAATCTATCTGAAAATTTTTTAAAGGCCCTGTGCCTCTACGCAAAAGTAGACTCTACCCTACCTGAGATCTTTAAAAGTAAACAGTAAGCATACAATGTCAGATACTCGAACAAACGGTGATTTGAAACAAGTAAATATGCACGACTCACAACCTCAAAAACCTAGGCACATACCAGCTCGACCGATGGCCACATTTCGACTAAATGTTTTGAATGATTGCTTATGGTATTAGGCCTAGGCCTAGACATGGAGAACGGTCATCACATAATAATACATTGCCACTTATGCAGTTGAAATGCAGTTAGAAATCTCCTGTTTTCAGAAGAATATGTACGGGAATAATATTTAACCATTAAAATTATCCGTATCATGATCTTATAAAACTGATTTGAAAACGAAACGAGGCCCTTGGTCCGAGCCCCAGTTGACCCATACCTTAAGACGTCCCTGTGTACACAACTAAATACTTAAAATGTTTTTTTTATAAAAAAGAGAACACATAAGGGAAGAACATTATAATATTTTTTGTTGAAAGTTAAAATTATTTTTATGAGATTCTAAATTGCTGGTAACTGTGAATTTGTAATATTAGTAAATATTTAAAAATTATTTTTCCCTTAAAAACACTCAACTTGAAATTTCTTTTAAAGGGAGATACCATTACTAATGCTATTATATATTCCCAAGTATTGTTTCAACACACTGGAATTTCTATCTCTCCAAGTTGACTCTTTGACAGTTCATTGCTTGAATAACTTCACCGGAAGACAATCTTCTCCAAGATTTCCCTTCGAGCGTTGGCAACCGACAGTTCCCTGAGGCGCGCCCCCTGTGATTGGTATTATATCAAGAAGGGAACACTTTGAAAAGGAAGGAAGAACGAAAAATCCCTTCTCTTGTGAAGGAAGCCCAAAGCTCCTTTGGCGTGAAATTTCACTTTCCGTTATAAACTTTCAATCCAACCCTTGACTGGCTTTCTTATTTCCACCAATTCTCCACTCTTCCCAAAATATAAATCTCACTTTTTTTTATAAAAAAAAGTTCAAACCAAGAATCGGTGAGGCCTTTTTCGTCCTTTAAGTCTATTGTCCTCCTCTCCAATAAAGGAACCAACGTAAGTAAAATAAAAAAATTGGGGAAAAAAAAAAGAAATGAACTAAAGCCTATTTTCGTCCACATCGTAGAAATATAAAGTAAAACTGCCCACGGTGAATAGAAGTGGCACCTAAAAAAACCTTTTTTAACAGTGGGAGGAAAATGATAATAAATAATAAAAAATTCTCTCTTTCTACAAAATAGTTATAGGTTTAAATACTGAAGTGATTTTTAGGTAGGTTCAATAGAGTCCATCTTTCTTTCCCCACATAGTTTCCGGGTCCATTTTCACCGACCAAAGCTTAAGCTCTATCTTTGACGGACTAGTGTGGGAATAAATAGCTGGAGAGATTTCATTTTTTTACGTCACTGAATGAAAAAAAAAGGTTGCACTATGATGGACAGCGATTCTCTTGACTTTTCTTCGCTTTTGATAGGCTTAGTGAGAAAATTTTATAAACTTTATATCAACTGTCAATTTTATTTCTCCTCTTCACTTCACTTGTGCTCCTTTCCGCTTCTCTGGACGAATCATGTGCGATCGAGGGGTGAACCATTTTTGCTTGTCTAGTTTTTTATTGGCTGGTATGGTAGTGGACAGAGTGTAGCCAATTTTCCTTGACGTCTGTCAACGCTCATATATATTTGAAGATTTGGAAGGAAAAAAAAGGGCTTTTCTTTCGAGATATGGAGTTTTTTTTAATACTGAAGAGAAATAGATACGGTACATTCTTTACTTTATTTTAAATAAACATTTTTTCATGATGTAATATTCTATGCCGACTCTCAGACTATTTTTTTAATAATTGAGGCTATTTCGGGATATAACTGGAGAATTAATGAAGAAAACAATACTTTGTACATAATTTTAAAATTTGTCTCATTATTTAAACTTTTTTTACAACATGATGAAGTTATCTTATTGATATTAATGGTGATCCTAAAAAGTGAACTTTGCAAAATTTGTAACGCTTTTATGTACAAGTTATGTTTTTTTATGAAAAAATTTGCTTTAAAAGTACAATTTTTCTTCTGATCTTGAGGGTGCTATTGTAACACAATGTTAAGTTTATGATTGGTTGAGAATAATATCATGGGATCGAGTCTTGGTTTCACCCAGGATTTTGTATAGGATATGGAAAGCTATTGCATTTTAAATGGAACTGAAAATCATACTTCAGAGAAACGTGGTGAGAAAATTAACAGCATGAAATTGAACTCAGATGTCGCTTACATCGTGAAGCACTTCGGCTTGAAATTGTGATGGCCATTACTCATCATATTTACTTATATAGCTTAGTTCAAGGGTCAGCAAACCTTCGAAGAGAAGAGAGCCAATTTGTTAGTGAAACACAAGATAACTAAAATATCAAAGAACCAGTTACACAGAAAGCCGCTTTTACTAACAACCCAAACGCGTGAGCAAGAGGATTAGGAGAACCCCAGTTAACAGTCGTCATCAAGACTGACGTGCTCTAATTAATATTTTTAATAATATTTAAATAAAGCTTTACATAGAGTAACATTTTCCATTATTTCCTAAACTAAGAAGACATTTTTATTTTTGGGACCCAATGTAAAAGTGCAACCATTGTTAAAATATAATGCTATAAAGGAACAGGCCGTTTTTAACTTCCTCTGTGCCCTAGGCACTTCAAATTATCACCCCCCTCCACTCACATACTATTTCCAGAGCATTTCTTTTCTTCAGTTCTTACCTTGCCAGTTTTGGTTCGGGGGACGAATTTTCTTTCCCTTTCTTTGTTTCGCTGTTTGGAGAGTCTTTCCGTTATCCACCACCTATGGAGCTATCGAATTCCGGACAGGCAACTGGCAGCCTTAAGGAAAGAATAATTTGGCCACTTTCATTAATTTTTTACCTTACGGCGTCTCGAACCACCCGCTCTTTTGTAAATTTGTACAGTAAATTAATGAAATCGTTTGCAAGTACAGTATAGAGTATACATTATAATACGAACTGTTTTTTCAATTTGTTAATGATCTTTTATATCACTTATTGATTTAATATCTTTTACTTTTTGTCATCTTTATTCTTTGTTGAGTCCTCGTCATTGTACTTGTACAAAAAAAATTTCTTTGACCTTTTTGATCAATGCAAAATTGTTAATGACATTATTGTAATCAATTTCCATTGAAATATAACTTTGAGTGCATAGCAACATCAAACTGTTATTTTTCATAGCAGATTTCATTTCAGTTTTCACTCTCTTAAGGAAAGAAAAACTTCTTTCTGCAGCACTGTTTGTCACAGGAAGGGTCAAGTAAATTCTCATTGCGACTTCTAAATTTGAGAAGGAACTTTCCAACTTGTTTTTCTTGAAGTAGGAAGAGATTCCTCTTGTTGTTGTTATTTTCTACTTTCATATACATTTTAAAATGTTCTCAACATTTTAAAATGTATATGAAAGTAGAAAGACTCTTGCATAAACTGTTCTTCATCGATATCATTGGGATAGCTTTGAGCCAAGTATCTCGCCTATTTTGTCATACCTTCATGCTCCTCTTCATGAAAATTTCTTAGTATCTAGAACAGGGGGGTCGGCAACTTATGGCCCGCGTGCCACATGGTATAATTCTCAGAGGCACTCTGCACTAATCCACAGATTTCTCAATATTTGAGTGAATGGAAGTTGATAAATTTTTAATGGACCCTTTTTGACAAGCATTTTCAGAATACGTACAGTTACGGGATTACGAAAAAAAACTGAAAGATAACTCCAAAGTTAAATTTAAAGCTATTTTGTTAATTATTGAATGTCATTTCCCGAGAAATTTAATTGTTTGAAGAGAGAAAATTGTATATACTCTGCTTTACGCTTTTGCTTCTACATATTTAAGTAAAAATATTTCCTTTTATGAAAAATATTTCCAGTTCGCAAATAAATTGTTTAACAGTGCTCAGAATCGTGTCAAATTGAAAGTTTCAAATTATACCCCTGATTTTGTGATATGAAAATATAGCGGTGCAAGCACATTAGGTTCTTTTAATTTTTATTTAACTATAATGAAAGGAAATATTTATTTTTTATGTTGTCTATTTCTTATTTTAATGAATATGTTTAAAAGTATTTAATATAGGCATTTAAATTTTTTTTATTTCTGGTGAAGAAATAAATATATTTAATGCGGTTTATTTTTATGTTAAGGAATCTTTTAAATGTGTGTGTGATGCAAAACTAATGTATAATAAAACTGTAAATCTGTATTATTGACATATATTCTCTAACTCTGCATGCATTATCACGGGAATCGAAATGTTCCAAACATATTTCTTACAGTGTGGCACGCTGAATCATATTGGTACATTGGTTTGGCTCACCAGGTTGCTGACCTCTGGTCTAGAATCTTACGTTGAGAGCTTCGTACCGGTGGTACATTCCCTGCAATTTAAATTTTTTCTCATATTTTGCACTCCAATATTTTGCTCACCCAAATCTTTGGTGCCCTAGGCACGGGTCTAGGGTGACTAAGCGAAAAAGCGGCCCGGTTTAGGAGCTAAATTTTCAAACGTCGCGAAAAAATGTTCCAACCAATAAAACCATAAAAACTGTATTCTGAAATTTCATGTGCTTACACTAATAATTAAAAAAGGATTTTGATTGTTTCTGCATATATAAAAGCCGTTTCAACTCTATTTTTATTGACCCTTAAGCATGTCACAATATGAAAAATGTGTTTTTGTCGCTTGTGTTGGGAATTTATGTGTATCTCTTGCACATTTAAAAGTGCTCCGTAACTTATGTATGCAAATATGCAAGCGTTACTGGAAATCGCAGAAGAGTGTCTTCATATGCAGGATTTTCTAGCAATTAGACTTTAATTGCTTTAGAATTAATTTTAATATTTTCACTGGTTCTCAATGCACTTTGTCAAGGGAAAACAATTTAGTACAGAAATCTCAAGCTAGTCAAATGTTTAACTGCAGAAAAAATATATATAAATCTTTTCAAAGATAATTATAAAGGAAAAAGATAAAGAAAAACAATAACTTTCAATAAATCTATTTTTTTTTAATAATTCATACAGCTAGAAGTCTAAAAAACCACGGTTTGCCGTCCCTGGCTTAGCTCTACTTATATACTTGTTATTTGTTTTTCTGATACTGTTTCGGAAAATTAAAATTTTAGATATTTAGTAATTAATTAAGGAGAAGCTGAAATTTTCGAAAGCTATTTTTGATGTGTTATCAAATTTTGAAAGTAATGTTTCACTGTGCCAACTAGTACCTTTTAAATTAAAAAAAATCCTTGTGTTGCCGTTGCTTGAGTTCGAATAAAAGCCAGTGATGGAGATAATACTAATGTTTATATTACAGAAAATATTTACAGTTAAAATTTACAACTTAAATTAAAATTATAATGTGGGTACATGAAATTACATCTTTGAAGGTGCTGCGGATTGGTGCGGACAAAAACCTTGCGTTCCATTACGCTTCCTGTTAACACAGCGTTTCTCAAACTGTGGGGCGTGCCCTCCAAGGGGGGCGTGATACGAGGGGGGGCGAGCATATTGAAAAGTCGAAAACAAAGGATTATTTAAAAAATATATCAATTTACTGAAAGTAAACAAACAAAATATATTCGGACATAATAAAAAATAAAATACACATTTACACTGATATAATACACTTATAAATGTATCAGTACAGTACAATGTATTTCATAATTAATTTAACAATACTAAGTTAAAAACAAGTTTGATAATTACCAGGGACCCCATGGGCTTGAATTAACTCTTATCTTGATAATTTTTACGGATTTTAATTAATCCATTAACTGCCGATTAAAAGTTATGCGATTCGCTCCCCAATGCTGACATTTTCCACGTAGACGCATGAATGTGATATTTTTTTTGGTCCTCTGAAGCAAATATCCTCTGAAATAAGTAATTCCTTCGCAAACACTGTCAAAGTTCTTTTATTGAATTCCAAAACCTTCGGAATAATCTTAAGGATAGCATTGCACAGAAAGCATCGTACTTCGGAAATACGTACATATACGTCCAGAAAATTAATGTTTTGGCTGAGTGAGATGTTTATATATATATACGACGGTATATCACTCAAGATGTTAAAGTTGTATTGCAGCTTTAGTGTCAATGTATAGTATTACTGAATTCAATTCATTGTGTTGTTGTATGGAGGGGGGGGCGACGAAAATTTTGATTAAATATTGGGTCGCGAATATTGAAAGTTTGAGAAGCACTGTGCTAACAGAATGTTCCCGTGCGTGAATGTAAAGTTTCAGTTGGGGTGTGAAGGTGGGAAAGTATAGCGCGCTCAGTACAGTTAAGTGACGAGTGTAGGAAACACCTTGAATTACCCACTAAATTTGTTGCTTATTTCGGGCACATTATTATTCTATTTAAATACCCAAGAATGAAAAATTTATAAGCTTGCGTTTGTCATGAATTAATTCTTAATGTTTCTTTATTCGAGGCAACTAAAATAATAACAAGTAAAACTCCAAGACATCAATTATGTATGTGTTTAAATCAGGGGTGGCCAACCCGTGGCACGTGTGCCACGGCTGAGTTGTAACAGTGGCACGCGAGGACATATTAAAAAATTTGAAAAGATAAAGATGAATACCAATTTTTTTACAGCTTTATTGAAATGGGGTTGGTTTGGACAAAAAAGCATCAAAATTTATTTTAAATACATTTAATTGAACTACAATAGATATATATATATATATATATAGAAAATACTTCGTCATTGTTGTCTGCGCTGGCTGTCCAAAAAAAGTGCACTCGATGTGGGAGCATGTTTTAAAATATCTGGAAGAACACTGCCCAGAGTGAGTGTTTTTGCTACAGAAGAATAAAGATTGGCTTTGGGATTTAGCTTTCCTTACTCATACTATGGGACATATAAATAATTTAAATTTGAGATTACAAGGAAAAAATTGTACTTTTCCTACACTAATTGATTATATATCTTCTTTTGTGAACAAACCTTTGCTTTTTTTTTGTCACGATTATGGAGGGGAAAATTTTTTACACTTTTCACATTAATGCAGGAACTATTTACCAGAGTTAATAATACTCCGAGCTATGATAGATTTAAAAATCTGATATCCATTTTTCAGTATTTATTCAGCACTAGATTTGATGATAGTCAGGATGATAGAAAAATGCCGATCCTTCCATACGTCATTTTTCATTTCTCCTTAAGACGTCAATTGTTACCCATCTGATATCCAAATCGAAATAATTCAATCTACAGCGCCATACTACACTGAAAAGCAAATAAAAGGAACTTATTTCAACTGAAGGTATGCGAATTATGTTGAATTTTGGAAAGCTACATAAACAAGCCACGATATTATACAAATAGGTAGTCAGATATTGTTGTAAGTTTGGATCAAGATGTTTGTGTGAGCATATGTTTCCTATTATGAACATAAATAGACTCAAAATATCGCTCAAAATTAAGTTATATACACCTAAGACAATCTCCTTTTCTTAGCTTCTTCGAGAAATAATACTAATAACAATGCTTAGAAAACACTTGGAGAAATAATATTTGATAAAAAAAACCTACAAATTCAAAAATCATGTATTGAGAAAGTACTGACTGTTAAGTAATTATTTTGAATTAAGGGGGAATCACCCATGTGGATTCAAAAAATAAAAAATAAAAATCCCCCCCCCCTAAATTGCTTTTTTAACATGTCTAGATACGGTGTTAAAGTGATTTTTTTTAAAATTCGAAGTCGTTATAAAGAAGCAAGTGTTAGAAAAGCAGCTGTTCGGAGCTCTGAGTTGGAGCGCCTGGTGTGTACAGTTGGCTTGATACTATTGACCTTTCTATGCAAATATACGTTCCTACAAGTATAAAGAAGTTTCAAGAGGTTTAAAAGGAAATATCTATTGTTATTGAATATTTCGTCGAACTTGTTTTAGTCTTCGCCACCAGGCATCGCCGATGGAGGGTAAGTTAAGATTTTCATTGTTTTAATCGGACTTGAAACTTTAGACGCGTTTTTCTCCAAAACTGTGTTTCTCAAACTTTCCTCCATCCTGTCTCAAAAACGGTTTGACCGGAAGACTTCAAGCTTATAGGGTAGACTTAGCAGATATATACGCACCAAATGGACTACGATTATTCCAAAATTCAAAATATTTCTATTTTTTATAACGAAAACATAATAAAAAAACCCATGGAATTCGAAACTTTTTCTTCAGAGGTCTACCAAAAATCCAGTTTTCAATATTTTCAGTCATTCTGTGCATTTAAGCTCATGGATTAAAACGCCGTTAATTTTTGTTTATTTCAAATAAGCCAATCAGCCGGAATCGTGGAGGAAGTGAGCGTCCATTTTTTCGAGGCGGGTGTGTTCAAAGCGCTATAACTCTCTTTCTATTGGATATTTTTGGCTAAAAATTTATCTACATATTCTTAAAATACATATAAATAAATGATAAAAAATTTAAAATTCTATCTTTTTACTGGTTGTCAAAAAAAAAAATCTCTAAAAATGCTTAAAAAACAGGCCGTTACATGGGTGAATCCCCTTAAATGTTTGAGTTACTCATTTATATATATATATATATATATATATATATATATATATATATATATATATATATTATACCTAACCTAACTGAAAGCGTGAATTTGTAAAAAAGTTTACTAACAATAAAACCTAAGTTTGTACTTTTGTCGTATTTATTGTATTATTTTTTAATTTCCACTACTTAGACTTGCATAAAAAATGGCTATTTATGCAAAAAGCTTCAAATTAAACCTATGAGTAACATTTTTATACCTTTTAATATGATTTTGTTTGTTGAAAAAGTTGGAAGTGACACGTATAATATTTCTTTAATGAGATAGTGGCACTCTTCCCAAAAAGGTTGGCCACCCCTGGTTTAAATAGATAAACATGGGAAATGTTAGTGATGACCGTTTTAACCAAAATAAATAATCTTTATTTAACTTCTTGATTTAATCACTCATAACTATTTACGTTATTTAAAGGAATAATAAATGAATAAATTTCACGTATTAATTGTCCAAGTCGTCTTGCACGTAGACAAGATTGATCACCGTTTTTTTTTTGTCGTATCCTGGCGTCCTCTCTTCGAAAGTCTATATCCAGTCTAGCTCCGACAACAAGTTGGACACTATCTGGCATGCGTAGAAACGTCCAAAGAAGAGACAGATCTTGTGTCTTGGCAATAGTGGCCGGCACCAAAAAAATAATATTTATTTTTCATATTTTAAAAAGATCTTGCACGTTTTAATATTATTATTAAACACCTGAAGGGGGGGGAATCTGGTAGGACGGAACCTGCAACCTTTGGTTCCGTAAGCACGTAACATACCGCTGGACCAGAATGATCACTTTGGTCCGAAGGTTGTTATTGGCTTACATAGATGATACCGCGACTCGCTCTCCCACCAGTGAGTTGGTGGATAGGCGAACAAGCGATATAGTTGTTATGGCGAGCGTGTTGTGTGAGCAGTTGTTGCCATTAATTGGAGGAGTTGCGCCAAGTGAGTATGACGAGTTTGATTTGCTGCGCCAAGTGAGTCTGGCGAGTTGTTGGTTGCTCTTTTTGCGGGTAAATGGCACCACGACAGTTCAGAAGGTTACCTTTTCTGAATTCAGCCAGGGTCACCAATGAAGGAGATTCGATCTCGGTACCTTTCGTTCCGTAAGCACGTAACATACCTCTGGACCAAAATGGTCACTTTAGTCCGGAGGCTGTTACTGGCTTATATAGATGCTACCGCTACACACCTCAACTTGAGTCAGTTTTTATTTTGCTAATAAAAAGTTTGAGGCTATATGAAATTTTTGAGTTAATAAAAAAGCCAATTTTTTGAAGCTTTGCTTTAATATGGGAAATTAACTCCAACACATTTATTATTACAGTTTATTTATACATTATTTGGCCGAGGTAGCTAAGTGATCATGGTCACAAACTCGTGGCTGGTGTTGTCGAGTCACGGTTTCGAAACCTAGAGCCAATGAAGACTCGAGAAGCTGATGCCCCTTACATCTGTCAAGGTTCAAACTTCTCTTGTTGGTGTGGAAGTTAGGTGAAGGGGTGCCGGCTCAGATGTCATCTTCGTCACTTGATGGTGGCTCAAATTTACGAGGTCAGTCGCCAATAACCCTCGCGTAGCTTCATAAAGTGACGTAAGTTAAAATTTAATCAAGTTACAGATGGAAGAACATTCAATTCATTATTTTGTTAACTTATTCTTACTCATACTCCAATCCTCATTAAATCAGAAGCTTGAAGCTATATTGGCTTAAAATGTTTAACCTCTTAAACCATTAAGTGCTATCGAAACTATTCAAATAAAAACTTTTCCTAGTGAGACTCGGAATAATTAATCAGAAATAAATCTCAAGAAGCACCAAATTAGAGAGTCGAAATCTTATTTATTTAAGATTCTTTCCTCATTAGCTTCTTCTAAAACAACTCTCAATAAAAGGAACATATAAGTCACGATAAAAAAAACATCTCTTAAAATGCGATCATAATAACAATTCCTTTCATTTCATCTTGCTCTTTGTTCCTCGTAACTAGCTTTGTTTCTACTCTCCTCTTTCGAGAAGGTAAAAACATACTCCAAGGAAACGTTAAGCAACAATTAGTCTCCTCCTAAAAATTTTTAAAGGAGTAAGAAGCAACGACAACAAACAAATAAAGAAACAACAGATGTCGAAATAAATGAGAGCAACAACAATGGCAGAGGAGAGGAAGTAATAATAATATAAAAAAAGGACCGAGCTATACTTCTAATTTTCGGCCAACATCACAACTTGCCTTTTCTCTCTCCCTCCCCTTTTGACATTAAAAAGAAAGAAAAGAGAGAGGGGGAAAAAGATCAGAAAAGTGGGGAAGAAAACTTCAGATTCCGCGTACAACAAAGCTAATCTACTATAACTTCGGCGCTGTTATGGATCGGGCTATAAGAAGCAGAGCGGTTTAAGTTGCAAGATTGGGGTACAATGCATTGCATTATCTGTGCAAAGTATTGTGAATGTTTTATGAATTGACTAATACAACTGAAAGGAATTTCATAGCAATACTGAAGAAGGTAAATACATGGAATATTATACAGTAGCAAATATCATAGGTGTTTGTGTTTATAGGTATCATATTTTAAGATGGAGTTTTACAGGAGAAGTTGTAGAGGGAACAGTTCTTTACACTTAAAATACAATACAAAGTGATTTGCTCTTACTGAAATCCAAAAATATCTATAAATGAAGTTATTGACATAAGGCCACGAAAAATTCTACAATGCAAAAGGTAACGTATATACAAAGGGAAAACCACTCGTATTGTTGATATCCCGAGATCTCATAATGTACCTTATAGCATTCACAAAAACTCGATATGAGTTGCGTTTTGCCTCATAATAAAATAAAAGGGCTTTATATTTTTGGAACAAAAAGTGGAAGGCCCTGGGCCCCTATGTAAAAGTAGGCCCCACCGGCGACCCTTTTAAGTAGATAGTATACAGCAGGGGGGTCTTCAAACATTTTTGACACATGGAACCCTTGAGACTCTAAGGCAGGGATGGCCAGCCGTTTTGGGGAAGAGTGCCACAAAATGTAATAAAAAAAATTATACGTGCCACTTCAAATTTTTCCAACAAGCAAAAGAATATGAAAATATAAAAATACGTTATTTATAGGTTTATTATGGAATTTTTACGCAAATAGCACATATTTTAGGCAAGTCTAAGTAGTGGAAATTTAAAAATAATATATAAATAAGACAAAAGTGTGAATTTAAGTTTTATTCTTAATTTTTTTTTCATTTTCAACCAGTTAGGTTAGGTATAAAATAAAAATGAGTAACCAGAAAAATTTAATTCTAAATAGTTATTAAACAGTCAGCACATTTTTAATGTGGTTCTTCAATTTGTAGATTTTTGCTGACTATTCAATTTGTGGATTTTTTACATTAGGATTAGTTCTCGAAGATGCTGACAAAATCGGGTTATTTTAGGTGTGCATCAGTTTATCTTTTTTCTCCAAAATCGATACAAAAAAGGCAAAAGTGTGTTCACAAAAGAAGTATATGATCAATCAGGATTGAGAAAGAACAATATTTTTCTTGTAATTTTAAATTTAAAGTATTTAAATGTCTTATACGGTATCGGTAAGAGAAAAGCTAAATCTCAAAATTATCTTCATTCTTGAGATCCAAGCCCTCACTAGGAAGTTCATGGTTTCTCCCCCATATTTTAAAACACATTCCCTCAAATTCCAGAATCTCACGAATGCACTTGCTTTGGAAAACCAAAGCACGCAACAAGAGAGGAGTGTTGTCTATGTTATAATTTTCTATGTTGTAATTTAAATAAATTTTGATGTTTTGTTTTGTCAGAGACAACCACCTTTTTCAATAAAACAGTAAAAAAAAAAATTATTATTATCTTTTCAAATTTTTTAATTTTTCAATAAATCATTCGCGTGCCACTCTTACAACTCAGCCGTGCCTCATTGTGGCACGCGTGCCGCGGGTTGGCCACCTCTGCTCTAAGGTGTTTTCGGGGAACCCCATTCCACACACACTTAGAGGAATTTATCTTAAAATAATACTTAAAGTAGATCAACATGTTATAGGTACTTTATTTAATGTGAAAAGCATTGTACTTGTTATTTAAAAATTTTAATGTAATTTTTAATATACACCCATGTCCATAAATTAAGGATAATGAAGTTCAGGCAAAGAAAGAGACAGAAGCAAAACAAATTTGACTTATTTGTAAAGTCTATTTATTAAACAAAAGGTAAAGAGCAAAAAAGATGCTATATGTTTGACATAATTAATAAAAATTGCGATTTTTACTCCCTGGAGCAAATTTCAAAAAAGAACCTATTTACAAAAAACAGTATAACATGGTTAGTATGATGGTTAATACGGAGTATGTCTCCCGGACGATGCAATACAACGCCTACGCATGCTGAGTATCAAATTATCAATCTGATCTTGGGGAATATTACACCACTCAACAAGCAATGCCCTCCGAAGTTCCGGTAGATAGGAGGGAGGGGTTGACGGGCTGCAATTCGTCGGCCAAGCATATCCCACACATGCTCTATTGGATTCAAGTCTGGTGAGTACGCTGGCCAATCCATACGGCTGATATCCTCCGATTGAAGGCATTCGTCTACAATGTTTGCACGGTGAGGACGGGCGTTGTCATCCATAAACAGAAATTCAGCACCCATGGCACCCCGAAACAAACGTACATGTTGTTCCAGAATGACATCCCGATAGATGTGGCCTGTCATCGTTACACTCTGAACATGCAGGTCAGTTCTGGAACCAAGAATAATTCCTCCCCAAACGAGCCATCCTGCACCACCGTAACGGTGTCGTTTAATGGTGTTCTCTTGGTGGTAACGGGTACCTGGCGCTCTCCATATGAAAGTCCGGTGAGAATCAGACTTCAAACTAAACCTGGACTCGTCGGAAAACATCACACAAGACCACTGTTGCGGTGTCCACAATGCATGCTCTCTACTCAGGTTAATCGCAGGCGACAGTGAGTTGCGGTAAGGGGAACACATCTGACAGGCCTACGAGCATATAGACCAATGTGCCCTAAGCGTCTGTACACGGTCTGCCTTGAAACTGTCGTACCGGTAGCTGAAGAGAGCTGACGAGATAGGTCTGATGCTGTGCTCCGTCTGTTTCTTTTGGCAGTAACTGCGAAATACCGGTCCTCATTCGACGTTGTAACTCTAGGGGCGACCTGTGCTGTAACATCTACTTACATTACCATCATCTTGGAATCGTTGCCAAAGCCTGGAGCTGGGCTTACCAGCTCCAGCTTATGTGGACGTACCGGCTTCCAGCTGGGTACGTCCACATTCCAGTCGTCCGATAATTCTACCACGTAAAAAATCATCCAAATTCTTCCTTTGTGTCATAACTATACGGTTATTGCACTGAAAGGCTTTTAAAGCGTTTGTGAACAATTTTACTTCTTTGCCACCATTCCTTATATACCCCTCTCTTACACTCTCCTCATTGGGACGTACTATCCGCACCATCTGGTGGTTTCCTGTAATTTGCATATTCTTCCTCAAGATGTGTGATAGTTCTACAGGTGAAATTTTTATTTTAGAGTTCAATTTCTGTGTGATTCAGAATTATCCTTAATTTATGGACATGAGTGTAGTTTACTTATTGATAGTATTAATTTGTGATTCAAGTGTCACCTACCCAGGCATTATATATAGTAACTGGGAACGTGTTGTGCAATTTTTTACACAAAACTGTTCAAAACTAGGTCTATCAAAATTATTTGCTTTCGCATTTCCTTTTTTATATTTGTTTCTGTAGCCGAGAAATATTTTTCACTTTTATACTTTGTTTTGAATGGCATTAAAATGTTTACAGCAGTGTGAGAAATCCCATGTATTTTTCTTGAATTTGCAACCTAAGATTTTGGAGCTGTTCTTCCTTAAATTTGGATTTTAGTGTCGAATCTGTTGATATGTCGATAAATTGGTCTCTCTTTCATTATAGGTGCTCTCCCCATGCATGAAAAAAAGTTTATTTTCCATTAGAAAACTATTTAGTTTTGCAAAACTTTTTACTAACGAGAGTAAAATTATTTCATGGAACCTCGGCATAGTATATATATAAACTAAACTAAACTATACTTAGTGGCGCAACAGCCCATGAAGGCCAAGGCCTACTTTACTCAGTATATGTGACCATTGGGCGTTGAGGTGCATGAGCAGATGTTTCGGTCAATTGGTCAGCCTGAAGCGAACTCCCTAGCGTTTAGTTCCCAAGCAAGTTTGGTACTCATTTATTGGCCCACTGAAAAAATGAAAGGCTGAGTCAACCTTGCTCAGCCCGATTACAGAACCTCGGATGTGTGGTGTGGAAGCGCGATACGTTACCACTTGGTCTCCGGTATAGTAGACAATAGAATATTCACTGTCTAATAGGCAGTACATATGAAAAAAAGGTTTTAATATTTTTTATTATATTAAAGAGAAGTATTTCAAAACAATGTTATTATGTACAAATAAAATTTCATTTTTTAATGACTGGGATAAGCTTTGGATACTTTTTTTAATGAGAATATTTATAAACCCAGTGCACCACAAAGTATCACATGGTGGCTTACAGAAGTAAGCGTGTAGCACACATCACAAAGGAAAGAAGGAATTTTAAAGCATGAAGGATTACAACACAAACATCCATGCCTTCACCGGGATTCAAACCTAGGCCCTACGGCACCGCAGTCAACGTCACTCACTATACCGGATAGGCGGATAGCTTTGGATACTTGTGTTTATACAATTTTCCCAACGAACATGAATCCATTTTGCATACACATTTCTTATTTTCCTTTCAATTTTTTACTGTAACACGTGAAACCCCTGAGTATGCATTGTGGTACCCCAGGGTTCCGTTGAACACAGTTTGAAGACCACTGGTATACAGCATGCATTGTCAGATACTCGTAAAAACGGTAACCCATAAAACATAATGTGACTGATTAGCAATCTCACAGACATAACCACAAAACAACTCGAGTGACTGCAACCTTTCGACATGATAGTGTATGGTAGTAGGTCGAGGTCTAGACACGTACGATGGACATAACATAATTATGCAATCTTGTCACTATCAACAACTGACATATAGATCGAAAAATCCCATTTTTTCGGAGAATATGTCCGGGAACACGTTTGACGATTAAAATATAATTCGAATCATAATCTTATTGAGGTCAAGTCGAGGCCCCCTCGAAACTGAAATCCTAAGCCCTGGCCCTCTTGGCCTATGTATTAAAACGTCCCTGTAAATAGCTACCGGAAAGTTGAACCCAAAGTGTCAGTAAATAAAGCTGACAGAGTATAATGTAATTAATGAATATTACAAACAAAATAATGCAGTTCATCTGTTTCCTACACTTCCTAACTATTCGAACTGTGACCCCGGGCTGGGGCATAAATACTGTAAACAGGAAACGCAATGGATGCAATGCTTCGTCACCTTCGTCAAAAAGACAATTATAGTTTAGAACTGTTAAGCTCTAAACTGAGCTCTTCACTCAGCACCTTCAAAAGTGGGCTTTGTTTCTCAATTACCATTTTACTATGTGAAATTATGTGTAGATTATCCATGAATATTGTTAGGTGTAGATTATCTGTAAATATTGTTAAGTGTAGATTATCTGTATCTTCTTTATCTCTGGATATTATTCAAACCACAAGCTACGAAGGAACAACACTATATTTCGAATGTAAGCTTACGAGAAATCGAAGGTTTTTAAGAACAAAATAAGCTCAAAATGTCTTTGGCAACTTTCCTTTCTTACCAATGTGCTGAATACAAAGTACGCAAAAGTAAATGCAGTGCAATCAAGCAACGCATAAGCTTAAGAGATCCATGCTCTTATATATAGCAACGACATATACATTTTCAGTAAATATTAACTATTGATTTTAAAAGAGTTTACTTAAGCGTGCCTGGATGTATTAGAAGACCATTTTCAATACTGATCATGAACAAATCCAATTTTTAAATTAAATGATGAAGATTTCAAGCCATTAATATCAAAACAAAATTTTTTACATGCAATTGCTTAAGCTCCCTAATGAGAAAAAAAATTATTCTAAGCTATAACTAAGCTTTAACAATTCAATTTTCAACAAAATATTACACACACACACCAGACAAAATAACGAAATTTTATTTTAAAAGAAAATTATTTTGAGATCTCTGCAATGGTCATCCATTACAATATGTTCATTTTATAAGGAAATTGGTTAGTGAAGTCATTGTTTATGAATAGAAGAGGGCTTGTAAACTCTATACAGCTTAAATAACATCATACTATCTTACCAAAAATAAATCAAACGAAAGATTCCCTTTTTAAATTCACATACTAAGCTTATTTATATTATATTATCCCTGATATTTCTAAATTAAGGATTTTTCTAATCTGTATTATCTTCGAATTAACGTCATTTTACCGGAATGATTAAAAATCTATCAAATTTAAATCAGAATATCAAACAAAAGTTCAAAGTTCAACTTTGAGAGAAGTTCCTGAATTCATATAAGTATAAGATATATGTAGTTTAAAAATTATTTTTTTATGGTTCTAATTAATAATTTGTTCCCTTTTTTAAAAAAAATATTTTACTTTTCTATGCTTGGACTTCATGCAGGGACGCACACAAGGGGGTCCTCGGTTCCGGAAACCCCCCATAGCCCTTGATTTTTTTTGATTGATTATAATCCTATGTATGTAGTACGTAAAATTTAAATTAGTTGTTATTAATAATTAACTCGAGTAATTAATGCTAATTATTTATTCAATAATTAGTATTAATAATAAATTAATTAATTTTTTGCTGTTTTTGTTCCCGAAAATCGACAAAAGCAAAAGAAAATGTTGGGCGGAGTATTGGAGCGATACGAGAATGGTGGACTTTCGAGCCTGGACCCCCCTCCCCCTCCAGAAAAATTCCTGTATGCGGCACTGACTTTTCTGACTTCATGCAAATACTCGTATACCTCTTGTTATACAATTATAATCCTTCGAAAACGTTTTTTTTTAAAGGAAAAGATATCTTTTTATCTTCACACATATTGACAATGCTTTACCACGAAAATGGCAGTGGTAGCTGGATTCGTGAACTCGTAAGCGACGTTGATTCTGTCCAATCAAAAGCTCGAGTCTTCATACAGAAAAGTTAGAGTGGGCGTTTAATCTATCAGGCCTCGAAGTCCTTATATTGACATGGCAAGGAAGTTTGTAAGAGAGGGTCCATTTCAGGTGTAGTCTTTGTCAATTTTGTTTCAAAATTACGAGATCTGTCGTCAATAGCTCTTGTTGCTTCTGAATATAACGTTTATAAATAATCAAATGACGCCACATACATTTTCTAATGAATTCTTTTTAGTCGTATAGATTATTATTATTTGAATAAATATAAATCACTCACAAGTGCAACTTAATTTTTTTAAATTTCAAATTTTGTTGTTCTGAAATTTTTTTCACTTAATAATGAGAAATATTCAAGCTGGACTATTTCAGACATACTCCTTTTATTCACTTTACTTTAAGAGCTGGGAGTCGGGTATGTGATAGCAGTCATTTTGTGGTTGAATAAAGAAAGGTAGAAACTCAATTTAACGGGTAATTGTAGGATATACTAAATAATCATCACGATGTATGAAGTGAAAATAAAGTACGAAGAAAAAAAAATCACATAATTTTTTTTTATAAAAATTAACATAATAAGAAAAATTCGAATATTTAATTTGATTCCTTTCTCCCTATAATTGACATTAAAAAGACACCAATTCCTCAATTTTGATATTTATAAAATTGGAATTTAAAAA
The DNA here is from genome assembly GCA_019973975.1 of Trichonephila clavata. Classification (NCBI taxonomy): domain Eukaryota; kingdom Metazoa; phylum Arthropoda; class Arachnida; order Araneae; family Nephilidae; genus Trichonephila; species Trichonephila clavata. The sequence continues at coordinate 44,304 of BMAO01031050.1, forward strand.
TAACGTAACACAACACATTAAGATGCTTTTATTCTCGAAAGAGGTTGTTTGCCACACTTTTCATCAAATTTAACAGTAACTGGCAGCGCCATATTTTCCCGCGCTTCCTACACCAACTGCAATTTTACAACCCCATGAACAGTAAACAGGAAACTCACGGACGCAATTTCTATTCGCTTTCGTCAAAAAACAACCACAATTTAGAATATAAGTTCTTAATATTCGCAGCACCTTCAAAAATGTGATATACTTCTCAATCTGCATTCTAATTTATGAAATTAAATGCAAATTAACTATAAATATTTCTATAATTATAGTATGTATTATCTCCATTGCTGGATTTTGTTGAAACTACAAGCTCGATAAAACAGAAGTAGTAAAAAAAAAGTTATGCTTACTTAATGAAAAAAGTACCTTCATAGCGCGTCTAGCCTGAAAACAATTATTATTATAAAAGTTTCTGGTTCTATAAAATATCTGCAATTGACAACAAAATTGCCATCACAACTCCCTTCTTTTTCATATTAAAAGAAATATTCCACTTAACAAAAAACTATGGCTAATTTGTAGTAGAACACATTTGATATCTTATAGTAACATTAATCTTTGATCTTCCAGATAAAATTAAAAATAAATGGAACTTTTTTTCCTTAGTTTCCTTGTTTTATATTTCCTTTCATTTCTCTAAATTTCTAAGAATTAAAAGACAAATAAAATAAACTATGATTAATATTTTTTAAATCAATTAACAGTTAAAAGTATTCATACAATACAGATGACCTACCTAAGATGGAATTATTGTAGCCAGCAATGAGCATTGTTTTAAATTTCACACCCTGCATTAAAAATTATAATTTTTAATGAAGTTTTGTTTTATAGTATTCACCTACTATTATAAATTAAGCTGTCTTGAATTGTGTTAAACTAAAATATGCTGCAATGCTAGATCAAATATCAACATAATATGTTCATATGGATATTTGGTATTGTAGATTATGCGTAATGGAAAAGCATCATTGTATTTTATTTCCTTTATTTCTTAAAAATTCAATTCTCTTTACCATAGTATAAATTACTATGATAAAATTACTGAAGTATTTTACATAATTACAGTAATTTGGAGATTTCATATGATTGTCAGATTTCATTTCAAATGATAGTAAAGGTCTGTGTTTAATGAAGGTGATACTGTTCTGTGAAATGCTCCACATATCACCAATTCTGGACCCCATTTTAACCCAATAATTGAATGCAGACAATATTATGCAATTATTAACTTACCATAAGGCTAAATGCGCTTATGCATCATTTACTGAACACTCTGCAAAGCCTATATCATTTCCTTTTAACAAAGACCTATGCAATAAAACAAAAGCACAAATCAAATTAAAAGTTACAAGAGATTCAATATCTTTTGCGTCAATTGCTGACTACATACACCACTTTGGCCATCATTTGTAATAATACATCCCGGGGGCTAAAACGGGGGCGGGAGGGGGAGTTTGAGAGATAACTTTGAAAGTTTATCCCCAAACACGGACAAGGCTTTTCGATTATTAGCCATATTAGAGAGAAATATAGAGACAGATGGAGCTTCAACTGAAACTCTTCTTAATTGCGTTCATCAACTGTTGGCGATCGTGGAACTCAGAGGAAGAGCTTTGGTTTTTTATTAGCTTGAAACTTGGCGCAGCACGAACGGGAATTGGCGATCACCGTTGGCGATGTTTTCTGCATTAATGGAATTGAAATGACACGTGTGAATGTAATTCATGAAATACTTGATTTTAATGGAAATAATTTCTTCCCATTGATTCATTTTTCTACAGATTTAAAGATAAGGAAGAGATTTATTGAGATGATTTTTGGAAACACACACACACATTATAAATTTTACATAGGTTGATACTTATATTAGGTTTGTGTGATTTATATAAAAGTTTTTGGTTTCGAAATTGTTAGAGGCGCGTAGCGATAAATCTTACGTACTGTTTAATGGTGGTGTGCGTGCGTGGTGGTGGTGGTAGGGGGGTCTTCAATTCATATCTCAAAATTAGTTTTGAATTTCGTTACTTGTTTCAAAGGTGAAAAGAATGTTTGTGGTGAGTACGAGGTATTTCAAATAGTAACTTTTTTTAAAAGAAAGTATAAAAATAAAAAAATTTATTTTATTAGAAATGATCGGTTTTAAATTTTGGAATACAGATATTCTTATGGGGCAGTAGCGCACACAAAAAATTTTAAGTGGGGGAGGAGGGTCTATGGTCGAAACTCTCACAACTCGTATCATACCTCAAGACAACACCAATTGATTCTTCTGATTTTGTTGATTCTGTTTACAAAAAACAGTAACAAGTAAATTATTGAATTAATAATTAGCATTAATTAATAAAATGAATTGTTAATTACAAGTACTTAATTAAATTTTACGTTATGTATCTATAGGATTATCATCAATCGAAAAAAAACTTAAGGGCTTTGAAGGGGGGGGGGAGACCCTAGGAAACCTCCCTTGTGTGCGCCACTTTTATGGGGGCATGCAGCTCCACACCACTTCCCGTCGTTATGCCACTGGTAACTGTAGTTATATTTTTTGAAAAATTTTACAACAGTAAAAACTGATATAATATAATACAGAATATAATTATAATAAGTTTCAAAAATTCAAATATAACTGGATTCCGGGGTTTAATATAGAAGCAAATATATATGAAAATATTGTATTTAGTTATTTTAGAATGCTTAAGTATTATTTTTGAAAAATTAGAAAACTTAAGTTTTTATTTTACTTGAACTTAATTTAACGGATCTTCACTCGACATACGAGAAAATAAAAAATAAGTTCCGCTTACGAAGTATAATTTTCTGTTGCTTAATCATTTATCCAAATTTTTCTTAAGGATTTATAAAATATCTGTGCACGTATTTTTTTAAATGTCTGCAGAACATTTCTGTAAGAGAAAATTAAAAAGAGGAACTGAGAGTTTTTATTCTATAACAGAGTATCCTTGAAACTCAGTGCTTTTAACAAACCCACCATTCAAAACCTTTATGATATTCACTATTCATTTCCTGTTAATATCTGGGTATGATACTCATAGCCAGAGGGATCACTTTGCCCTTTTCAACCGTTATTACCGAACATGCTTCCCAGCACTGAAAAAACTCCCACTCAGACCTATCACCAATTGTCTCTATTACATCCCGATTACTCAAAAGCCTCCATTCACCTTTACTACTCCTTCCCCTCATCACAACACCCCCAAATGCTTTTCACCCTGCCACGCTCCACCACTCTGCTGTCAAAACTAGCGCACTGACACTCTTCCTGAAGATTATTATTATTATAATTATCACTCATCGTTCCACGCTGTCCCGCGCACGTTTTCTGCCAGTCCGGGGTCACAAAGGAAGGATGCCACCCCCTCCTACCAGCACGTGCAGCTCAACCCTCAGGACAAAAGATGGTCACCCAGTAGCTGGTAAGGGTGGATAATGAGTCACGGTGTAGAGTGACAATAAAGGGGGTGCCGCAACAGATCCCAGGAAACCTCACGCTGGATCGTTGGGTGACCCCCAGCAATACGCAGATGGTGGGATCAGTTTTCCACTGTGGGGTTTCTTCTTTTCCTCCAACCCCCACCTTTTTTTTCTATTTTATTATTTTACTTTTTATTGCTTACCCTCCTCCTCTTCTACTTCTCTCTATAGTTGATCCACTGTTAGTCGAATTGATTTGGTTTTATTTGTATAGTATACGTTGGGGAAGTATGGAGTGTGGTATGAATTGAAACTGGTATGATGTCCATTATATGAATGTGAATGAGGATATCAGATATTTCAAATAGAAAAAAAAAGATTTTTTTTAGATTGCTCGTAACTGCAATGCCGGCTGATGTATGCTTTAGGAGCTGCTGCTTTCATTTCATATTTTATTGCATATGTTAGGTTTAGAAATAATGTAATTGTGGATTTGAATCTGCCTGATATGAAATTTAATTTAACCTCCAACAGAGTCACAGTAGCCGAACGATCGTGGTGGTGATTTTTATTACTGGTAATGTTCATATCGCTTCAATCGAAATACAGAGAACCAAACATAGTCAAAATGATCAAGGCTTCCCAAATAAGGTGTCTGGGACATGCATTTCGATATAGCTATGAAAATCCTGTTAACAAAATAACTTTGCAAACTTCAGAGAGGAAAAGAGGAAGATCGAGAACAAAGTGGATGGATAAAGTGGAAAAGTGGTTGAGATGAGCTTAAAAATTCACCGATGGAGGAATATAGTATCGAACAGATCCAGATGGTGTAAGCTGACTAAGACAGCTGTGGTCGGTAACGGTTGTACTTCTTGGAAAGATATTCATATCAAGCACACACAACATGATTCTATTTACAAATGGTCGTATGCAATAAAAAAGCGACTGTGTGTGTGAGAGAGAGAGTGAGTGTGTGGTGTGTGTGTGTCGGGACGTCTTAAAACACTTAGAGGCCCAGAGAAATCTTAAGATTTTTTGAGGCTCTGGGCCCTTATGCAAAAGTAGGCCCTGCCTGAGATCTTTAAAAATAGACAGTATATAGCATGCATTGTCAAATACTCGTTCAAATGGTAATTTGAACAAATAAATGCGTACGGTGCACTGTATGGAACTCAAAAACCTAGGCTCAAACCAGTCCAACCGATGGCCACAATTCGACTTAATGAGTGAACGAACATTTATGGTACTAGGCCTAGTTTAGACATGGACAACGGTTATCACATAATAATAAAGTCTTACCACTTTTGCCATTTGACATGCAGTTTGAAATTCCCTGTTTTTGGGAGAATATGTACGGGAATAATATTTGACCACATTAAAATTATTCGGATCATGATCTTATTAAGACAGATTCACGCACACACACAGAAGCGAGGCTTTGTGTGTGTGCGCTCCCAGTGGCGTACATAGGGTGGAGAGTATAATAGTTCCAAAAGACTAACAGATATTCTATTTTTGCTGTAAAGATTACGTTTTTCGGAGCATTCGACACTGTTTCCCCCCCCCCCAATATATAAATAATTTTTTTTATAAAAATAGTCTGTGTGCACCAGTGGCGCTCACAGAAATTTTTCAAGGGGTGAGGGGTCAGAAGTCCACCAATCTCGTACCATGCTCTAACTTGCCACCCTACATATTCCTTTGATTTTGTCGATTTTTGGGGAAAAACAGTAAAAATTAATTATTGAATAGATAATTAGCATTAATTAATAATTTTGATCCTCAACAGATTAAGCCTGTATCAACTCCTACTACACGATGGGCGTTTAGTTGCATTATAACTCGAACTCGTGTCTCGATTGCAAAAATGCCAGACACGAGCTGGCAAACGGAGTCACTCAGTTACCGCGGGGAAATATATATACAGTGGCGCACATAGAAATTTTTCCAAGGGGTGGGGGCAGATTCGAAAATCCACCCTCTCGTATCATACGCCGATACTCATCTAAACATATTCTTTTGATTTTGTTGATTGTCGAGAACAAAAAATAGTAAAAAATTAACTATTGAATAAATAATTAGCATTAACTAATAAAATTAATTATTGAAAATAAATACTTAATTAAATTTTACGTACTATATACATAGGATTATAATCAATCGAAAAAAATCAAGAGTTTTGGGGGAGATCCGGACCCAGGACCCCCCCCCCTCTTATGTGCGTCACTGGTGTACATCCCTGGTTGTGCCTTAATGTTCTCACGTAGTGAGGTATAAAAGTTTAAAAAAATTAGGTATTGGGTGTAATTATCACCATTTGGCCTTGACTTAAAATTACGAGACCAATGTATATAGCCTTTGTATTTGTATGGCGTATCATTAGTCGAATCAATAAAAACAATAAATAATATCTTAAAATCTTTACATTTAAATAAGTATGTGTTTGAAAAGCTTTCCTTTTTTTATTTGGTTTGTGTTTGGAAAACACGAATATATATATTGCCCTTAAACTCCCAGCAATCCTTCTCTGTTTTCTGAACATTTCCTTTTCACACACACATTCCATTTTTCAACTTTATTCCAGCATATTCAGAAATTAGTATTGATTAAAGAGAAATGCCTTTACTTATGCTAGAATATTTAATGTAATTTGGTCACACTAATATGGCTCTTGTGGTAAAAAGACCAACCGGCAATCTAAAATCTTTACATCAAAGTTTGATGCCAGATTATATCAAATCTGGTGGCTTCTTTTTTGAAAAATCCTGAAATTCATCATCTGTAGGTCTTTGTGTCAGTTTGTGAGACTCAGTTAAAACTAAATACTAAACTCAGTGGTGCAACGGCCCATGAGAGCCAAGGCCTACTGTGCCCACCTCAGTATAAGTGACTACTGGGCGCTGAGGTACATGAACAGATGTCCCGATCTGGTGGTCAGTCTGAAGCGAAACCCCCAGTGTTTAGTCCCCAAGAAAGCTTGGTACTCATTTATCAACCCAATGAAGGCTGAGTCGACCTTGCTCAGCCCGAAGATAGAACCCCGGGCCTGTGGTGTGGAAGCGCGGTAAGCATTACTAATAAAAAAATAAATCATTCGAAAAGGTTCATAGTTACTACCATATTTATTCGAATCTATGCCGTCATCGATTCTATGCCACACTCAAAATTCTCAACACGCTTCTGTGAAAAAATAAAAAATAATGAAAAATATGGTTGATATTTTTTTTTTTTTTTTGATATACGATATTTACAAAAAATAAAAAAAGAACTAATAAGAAATTAGTAATTATTTTAAATACGTAATGTTAATGAACCAGTATTGGCTCAAACCATTAAATCATGTTCAATTTTCCCATCCAACGAATTTTGCCGTCTTCGATTCTAAGCCGCACCCGATTTTTATTAACATTATTGGAAAAAAAGGGCGACTTAGACTCGAAAAAATACGGTAATTTAAAAATAAGTTGGGGTAAAAAATATTTGAAATTAGATTATGTAAAAAAGAAAATAAAAATCACAGAGAAGAGATATTGTTTTCATCCACGATTGGCAGATCGAGTAAAGAACCTTAATCAAAAGAAAACCTTGGAAAACCTTAATTCAAAAGAGTAGAAGAGTGCAGATCAGGGGCGTAGATACCGCCGTATCAGCCGTATTGATGATATGGGGCTTCCAAGCTTCAGAGGGCCCTAATTGTGTAAGTAGACAATCATAAAATGCTAAGGGGCCCTCAAAGAATTTAAATACAGGAACCATTCAAGACTAGCTGCATATTCAATTTCTTAAAAATATCGTGTGGTACAGACGGAGGTATAATTTAATCCTTTTACGACGGTACTTATAAAGTACTACTCACTTTAAAAGTACATAGAATAACCATTTTTACGAATACTCTGAGGATACTTAGCAGAAATATTCTTTAAAATCCACTCTTCCAAAACATATGTAAACATGGGTTCTCTATAATGAGTATTTCAGTGGGGAAGGCGCATAGTTTTATAGCAGAAGTTACGTTTTCAGCTGACATTTTGATCGAATTGCAAGGATTGTTATTTTTGTTCCAAAAAAGGAGTTAATGTCAAAGGTAAGTGTCTAATTTGTTTTTCTGTATGTTGATGAAGACCTTAGAAAACGATTTGACTATTTATTTTAAGTGAACAGTGTATATAATTAATTTTACAATTGAATATCTTTAATTAATTAAGTAGCTCTAATGAATTAAATTTCCTAAAGTTGAGTATTTTGTTTATGTATATCCCTTAATTTTCAATGTAATGATTCAAAAAAAAATATTGCATGAGAAAAAGTGCTGTAAATCATAATGCGGTAGATAAAGGGTTAAGCGAAAATAGAAGTTTTCAAGTGAGGAAATGTGGGAGCCTAAAAAGTTAATTGTTACTGATTGACTTCAGTCTCTGAAGCGACACGAGGACTCTATGCGACAAATCTTCTAATTATGAGTCACAATCGAATGGCAAAAACGACACTTGGTACCCCCAACTCTCCCAATTTTGAGCCTCGATAGATTTAACGTATCTAAGCCCCATTGCATGGCAGATAGGGGTTATGAGATATTTTGGTTCAAAATTAAAGATACTTATTATCATTGGGGATTATTGTTACAGCGTAAAATGATATTAATTTACTAAAAGCAAATATAGACTCAATGCTGCGGAAAGGATTTGTCGCGTCGTATAGACGCGGTATGAAGGCTATGTCGTATAGACGTGGATTAGTGCACGATGTAATTTATACCGTACAACTAAGGTCATATGGTATGGGCCCTTAAATCCATCGAAGGAAACAGATTAGATACGTTGATGATATAGAATAGTGGTTCTAGAATTTTCAATATTTGCGACCCAATTTTTCCATCATATTTTTCATTGCACCCCCCCCCCCCCACACTACAATAAAAATATACTTTTTTGCATAAGCTACAATACGGCTTTCATTATAAATCATACAAACTATGAAGATAAGTATTAAGTTTTTTTATATGACAAGCCCATGAGAGGCACTAGTAATTATTAAACTTGTTTTTAATTTAGTATTGATAAATTAATTATGAAAAAATCATTGTGAAGTACTGATACATTTATATATATATAAGCATATTATATCAGTATAAATGTTTATTTAATTTTTATTGTGTCAGAATGAATTTTTCTTTTGCTTCACACACATTTCAATAAATTAGTACTTATTTTAAATCTTTTAGATATTCGACTTAAATCTTTAGGTAATACTTTAAATCATACAGAGATCACTGGCATCCCACAGTGTAAGAAACGCTGACATAGAATAATAAGCAGAATATACACAGTTTTTCCATGTACATTTCTCAAATCAAAAAGATTTTAATACATTTTATTATTTATTAATGTAAAAAAGCCTTCATTTGTAAGATTTAACATATTATAGCTTCCGTTAATTTATATTTTGCGTTACAGATAAAGTGATTGAATAAGAATTAAAGAAAGATCTAATGATTTATAAAAATCATTATTAAAGAATGATTTATATGTAAATATATTTTTCAAAAATGTAATATAATACCATTTATTTGAATAAAAATAAAGAATTTTAATAATACGCTCTCTAGCCGTTACTAGAAAGTCATACCAAAATAAATATCTGGGATTATGTTTTCCCTATTTATTGTCTAAGCATAAGCAAATTGTAGAAATATATTTGGTTACTTATTTGTGGCATAAAAGAATTTTCAATAAAGTTTTCTTGTTTATAATTTTATGCATTATTTCTCTCTGTCACTAAAACGCGAATAGCGAACTTAAATTTATGAAAACTTCAGCACTTCGCGATAAAAAGTAAGAACACCTAGGAGTTGTGGTGTAGCAATGAGAGGTGTCTCAGAGTCTAGATTCCTTTCACGCTCCCTAAATGTTTTAAAAAAGCTGTTGATTCCTTTGAAAAGAATAGAGTAAAAATTAAACTTAACTACAAATGATGATAACTTGAATTCAGTTTGAGACCATTAAATTTTTTAAAAAATATTTCATAGTTTACTTTGAAAAAAAAATTATTTTTTCACAAAAAAGTCATATTTAAAAAAAAAATGTTTAATATTTGTTATTGCGGGAGAATTAAAATTGGTGATTAAGTATTTCATTACTTGTGAGAAGAAACCGTATACACGTGGGCACCCTTAAACCAGAGGTCACCCAAGTGGTGGTCCGCGAGAAAATTTCGCTGTGGTCCCCAGAAAAATGTAGAATATATTTATTCATCAGGTTAAATTATGTTTTAAGATGTATCATTAAAATACGTGAAAAGTTTTAAAAAGGCTACTTCATAGAGTAATACCATTTCATAAGAATGTATAACGCTACAAGTTTGAAATACTTAAACTATTTAATCGTTTTGTTTTTACAGTTTTTGTTTATTTTATTATGATTTATTAATAAAGATTTCATAATTTGGTTACAATTCCTAGTTTCATTTTATTAACTAGGTACATTTTATGTGTTCTTAGATCACAATTTTTTTTTTATAAATATATTTAACACTTAAAAAAAATCGTATTAGTGGTCAAAGGGTTTTGAATTATGAATTTACTGGCCGTGAGGTCAAAAAGTTTCGCGGCCGCTGTTTAAACAACGTCTTATGAGATATTAATCCTAGTTGTCTCTATTTTATAAATAACAATAAAGAAAATCACTCAAAGTTATACATCAAGAATATGATCTGCTTTTCGTAAATCATGAACCAAAGGCTTTTCCATCGACCCCCTTTATTAATAAGATGAAGGATTGATTTTTTTAAAGAGTTACTTATCTTATAACAATAGCACACGTATTTTTTAAGAAGGTGTCTAGATCTTTGTTCGTAGACTCAGAGATGAAAAAACAAGATATCAATCATTGGCATGGCCAAGTAATTTTAGCGCGTTTTTCACATGTTGTATTTTACAATAGGAAAATTCGGGAAAACTATGGGAAAATTTAAATATGACTCGGCTCATCTAGGGCACAAATGCGACCAAATGCCGAAAACCCGATGTCAATTGGTTGCTTATTGGCTGAGAAAAAGGTACGACAAAATATGGAACGAAGACGAAGACGAAATTTGCGTCCTAATAGCACTTTTGTTCCACTACGTGAAAAACGCGCTAAAAATGCTAAAAATATAAATGTGACCATCACAGGAGGGAAGATCCGGACTTTATATGGACCATCATCACCTTAATCTATAATTACAATCGAACCTCTATTTTACGAATTTCTCTATTTTGCGAACTTTTTCCTGGAACCAAGAACATTTTACCATTTTCTTTGTAAAATAGCCTCCCAATAGCGAAGTGCATTTCCAATATGACGAACTTTTTCTCTTTTAATTCGATTTGTTTCCTACTTATTTTAAAAATATTTTAAGACACTTTTCAAATTATTCTCTCTTTTAGCACATTTGATGGAGAGCACCTTTTACTGGTATTACCAGGTGCCTAACTCGCCTAGAGTAATAAAATATTGCCATAATTTTTTAAACAAAAAACTCAGAAAAAAACTAACAGAATTGATCAGTAATTAAATTTAAGTACGCTTATGGTAGTTTATGCTTAAAATTACTGGTTATAAAATAATGCGCGTTTAAAATTACTCGTAAGCTTAAAATTAGAAAATGTTAAAAAAAATCATTAGTTTTAATAAAAGAATTATTTTTTAAAGTTGAAAATAACATGTATTCCTGGACAATGTCTTTTTTCCCTTTTGTTTTCGTTGAGGATTTCTTTTTGATGGGTAAGATATATAAAATGAATAGACATTAATTTTTAAAAAAAGTGTGAATAATTACCTTTCTTAAATAAAACATGACGTTTATGGATATAAAATTTGCTTTATATGGTTTTTAAAGTATATTAAAGCATAAATCTCTAACGAATTATCCATATAACGAACTTTTTTTTGAAGATTTAGCGACTTTATTAAATGGAGATCCGACTGTATATATAACATTTCAATGAAATCTTTATTTATTAATGCTAATTAAATCAACGGTGAACTTTATACACAGCGTTAATATGATTGTAATACACTAGATAAAATTGTAAGTAATACTTATATTTGAATAACAATAGTTGGTATCAGAGCAGTAGCTATTGCCAAACAAAAGACATCAAACCAGAATTACATACCCTACGTCCTTTCTTTTACACAGCCATTCTATTCTCCAAGCCAAAGCAAGGATCAAAGAAAGAAGTAAAAGAGAAAGACACAACTTTCGTTGAACAAAAGTCATCTAAGAAAACCGGAAAAAAGAAGCAATAGGCCAAACCAATGGGGGCTGAAGGATCACAAGAAAAATGGGCCCTGTCGTCACATAAGACAGCGCGGGGCATCCCCGTGGGGAGGGTCTGCAGGCCATCAGTCGGTCGGCAGACCCTCGGGAAGGCAGCCAGCCGAACCGCAAGTGGATTGTCTTTTGTTCTTTGCAGACCCCGAGCCCCGCTTTAATTAGGGAAACCTCTAATGGCGGCTGATGGCCGCTCGAAGATTTCCATGTAATTGCGGCTTTTATCTTCCAGGGCCCACAGATACGGGAGTTGGGAACGGTTGGGATTTACTGGAATTCGAAAACAGGAGGAGATTCCCAATGCCCTTTGCATTTTAGCTGTGAGTTCCCTGGGTTTTATTCAACCGCGACGCCAGGAATAGATAGGCAGTGGTAAGTTTAACGTGTTATCGAATACTATTGGCGAATAGGTATATAATAAGCTTTTCTGGTTTGCTTAGTGTTTTTTTCCCCAAGTCTATTTTAAGTCTAAGAAGATTTTATCTTGGTCAATAAATTCTTGAACTGATGTTATTACGTGTATCGATTTTATAAACTAATATTGATGTTTTTCGTGTATTGATATTATAAACTAGTATTGATGTTATTACGTGTATTGATATTATAAACTAGAATTTATGTTATTACGCGTGTTTTGATATTCTAAACAAGTACTGATGTTACTACTTGTATTGATATTCTAAGCCACTGTTGATGTTATCTTGATTTTTGGAGAAATAAATTAGTAACTAAATCATTATCAAACAGGGAACTCTTATTCGAGGGTTATTTAATTATTAAATAGATCTTAATCAAATTAACAAAATTAATAATGAGCTCTGTTATTATCAATGTTTATTTTAGTTACCGTATTTATTCGAATCTAAGACGCTGTTTTTTCCCTCAAAGTTAATGCTACTGAAAATCGTGTGCGTCTTAGAATCGAAGGCGGAAACATTCATTGAATAAGGGAAATTGAAGAGAGATGATATTGGTGGTAAAAGCAATTTTACGCAGGTTATATGTAACAAAAAGCTTTTATACCGGTGGAATAAATTAAATATTCAATTCTTATTTGTTCTTTTTTAATTCTTTTAATTTCTTAAATATTATAAATATATATATATATATATATATATATATATATATATGGAAGTTTGCTCTAGTACTACTGTGGCTAAGACTATTCTATCATGACTATAGTTATCTTAGGTTTATAACTATTTTTGTATATTTTTGTAATATATATATATATATATATATATATATATATATATATATAACAGCTTTATATACACTACTTTTTAATTTTTCTCAAAAGTATATTTGTTAATTTGGGGGAACGGCTTAGAATCGATGGCGGTTTAGATTCGAATAAATATGGTATTAATCAATCATGGGACTGTGAGGCATCACTTAATTAATAATAAAAAATAATCCTTATTTCAAATAAACATGACAGCGGTAGCATAGTGGTTATGATTACAAACTCGTGGCTGGCATGTTGCCTCTTCGAGTCCTGTTGCCTCTGAAGACCCGCTGTGTAGAGAACACGGCGGGTCTTCAGTACATGTTAAACCGGCTGATACACTCTATCAAGCTTAAATCCCTTCTGCTGACGTGGTATGATAGTTTGGTGACCTGTTGTCCTCGTTATTTGACCAAGGCTGCTTGTGTTGCTTTATAGCATAACTTTCATATAACTCACTCTTTCTCACACACAACTCAACTAAATATATATTTATATTCATATTTTTATATAGAAAAATTAATTAAAAGTAAAATAATCGACAAGATTTAAATACAGTAAAAATAATTTATTTCAATGCTTAACACACTTTATTTGTTGATAAAATGATTAATAAGAATAAAGTATTTTTCTCATATGAGCATAGTTATTTATAGAAAATCTTAGTTTAAATAACCCTTAGTGAGTGTAAGAGATATTGATGGTAGTCTTATTTTATTCTTTCCTGCAATTATTGTTCATGTTTCAGGATCATGTTATTGCTCATGTTTTATCTTATATACAGCTATCGCTGGAATAAAAACATAAGCAAAGAGTTAGTTTCGGGTATTTTTTTTTTTCATAATAAAATTGATAATTTTTCTAAAGTTTGTTTTTAAAATATGTCATTTCTGCTTTTTTTTATCAATAGTCATTTATATGGAATATATAAATCTTCTCTGCATTATCATGTATGAAATTGTGATCTAATAATTATAGTCATTTTACATCTAATATATATATATATATATATATATATATATATATATTTTATTTATATATATTAAATTTTTATACTTTAAATTTCTATTTATTATATTTTGGTCTTTCCTACCGAGTTGCAAAGGGGGAAGGTTGGCGCCTTCAAACTAGTTTAACCCCACTTATTCGTCCTAAGTCCGAAATTGCGTTTTGACTCGCTAGGTTCTTATTTGTATTTCATTAGATTTGATCTTCATTTTTTAATAAGTATTTCCTGTTATGTTCTATATTTATATAAATTTCTTCCATATATATATATATTTGTTTTAGGACATAAATTTTTGTTAAAAGTTAATTTAGCTTCTAATATTTTCTTAATAGATTTAAATGGAACGATATAAAGTGTTATTATTTTTGTTAGGAGTGTTTGATACTCGACCCCAGTGGACCTTAAACTAGAGTTTGCAGCTCCGGGATCCCGGTGTTTTTTCCAATCCGGAAATCCCGGATTAAAATAACTAATTCCCGGATTTAATTTTTGTCTAAATTATATTTAAAAAATTTTTTCGCATCAAAATTTTCTAAGAATTTAATTTTTAGAAAATTTGTATTATGTTTATGAAATATGTACGTAGAATTTTTTTGTACAATTATAAGTGCTATAAGTAAAAAAATATAAGCAGCTCTCATTTCTCGTACGGGAGAACGTCGCACAGTTCTAAGTGGCTCACTACAATAATATAAACACCATCTCAAGAATAGATTTTGTCATAGTTCCTTCTTCAATTAAATGCCGTTAATTAATAGTGGATATGCTTGAAAGACTTGAGACACTTCAAATCCCGTTGAATTACTAACAGCTCATGCAACTGGATTTTCTATTTCAAATAAGGTATCACTTGAAACTTACTCAAGATCTGGATCAATTTATACATAAAAACCATTAAGTGTAGCAGAAAAACTAGATAAAGTTATCAAAGAGATAATGGTACCAATGGTAATGATAATGGTACCAATGGTAATGATAGATGGACCAATGCAGTCTAATGCAGACTAAAGCAGTGAATTCAATACAGTCTAACGCAGGGAATTTTGAGGCACTGTCATCAAAAATTCAAAAAGAGTTGTCTCTTTTTTGAAAATGGAGGGAGTCGTGGTGACCACCTGAAAGAAAATACTCCTATTTAATGACAATAACATCTACTAGTATAGAATCCGAACTATATGTATAGCATTTTCTTCGGTAGGACAATTTGTGTGTTTTAGAGAATTAATAGTTACTAACTAACTAAAGAATCAATAATTATTAGAGTCTTTATGATATTTATACTATTTGAGTGAGATTTTTGAGCTGTTAAATCAATGGATTACACTGACTACACTGATCACAATAATTTTGATCTCGCATCACATAAAGTAACAATCTAAGTTTTTTATTTTCTCAAAATCAACTTTAGTTACGATACTGTTCTCAACATACTTTGTGAGGAGAAATTCTTAAATTCAAATAAATTTTTTTAAAAAAAGCAAGTTAAACTTTTGTTTAAAGTTTTAAAAAAAAATTTCTAAACTTTTTTCTAAATATTTTTTAAGTTAAGATAATATTCTATTTGCCAATCAACGAAGAAATGGATAAGTTATGAATTTTAATAAAAATAAATTTCATTGTACCATTTAAGAAATATAGACTATTTATCGATTATATTAAGAAAAATATGGACCAATTGATATTCATATTAATTAAATTAGATTTAATTTTCTAAATAATTTACAATTCAGTTTCCATGATTAGTTTTCCAGAACTCTAAGCCTAATTACCGATAATCAATTAAAACTAATAAGCTTATTAGATTTCACATATTCCCTTCGGTTATTGTTTTAAATGCATTTTATAGAAGAATAAAACTTCATGAAATTATTCTATTACTTATATATTAATATAGATTATCTGTTTAATTTACTTACGGGTTTAATTCAAATAACTCATTCCTAAAATAATAAATTTAAATGAAATGTTTATTGAGGAAATGAGCTTTCACAGTAATTTCAAACAAATATTTATATCTAATATTTGTAGTTAATCATTTATCGCAATTATATATATATAGTTAAAAATAGTTACCTTATTCTTTCCTTTTCTAGATTCAATTTTAATAATCCCAGATTTTGTTTCGTTATTCATCATTTCAAAATTCAAGCAATCTGATTGGTCGGAGATATGAAATATTACCTTATCCACCCTTATTCCTGTTCGAAAATTTTATCTTTTTTATGTAAAGAAATAATTTAATAACTGATAAACTTTAATTAAATCCTTTTAGTTTTTTTGTGTGTGTATGTGTGTGTGTTATGTAGGATGCTAAATTTCATACGAATATTTGTTAAGGAACTGTTTTTATTAAAACACAGTCATATAAACATATCAGCTGAATTATTTCATATATCATGCTCGTTCTTTACACATTCGTAACTGATTTCTAGCCAGTAAGCATCCCCGTAGCGTGAGAGTGATTTAAATCGTATGCTGACCCAAAGAAACCAAACATCCTCATTCATAATGAAACACACCACGTATATTGTTTTCCCCGAGGAATACTTTCCTTGAAAATTGAGTTTTAAAGGTAAAGCGCGCTTCCCAGTAGGAACTTGAAAAATAAGATTTTGGTAACCCTGAAGATGTGAGCAGGATTACCCATTTGGTGACAAATTTGGTGAAAATATTAATACTCCAAGAAACCATCGAGAATCGACCCATTTGGAAATTTCCATGAAGAACCGTTGAAAACAGGCGAAGTCAGTGCAGATGACAGTCAGACGAGATCAGAATCTGCTTGTGCGATGATTGCGATAAGACGAGAGACTTTATCTGTATGAGTTACTGCTAGTGGTGGAAAGCTTGTTTATAACGAGTTCGTTTTTCATTATTGTAAATAATATGTTATAACATTTCTTTGTGTATGTACGTCTATTTGTCCTCGTGTAGTCGTTTTTTTTTTATCCTTGTTCATTAAAAAATCTGTTAATTATTTAAATTAGGGGTGTTAACCAGCGGCCCACGAGTTTCTTGACAACTTTACAAAATACGATTATTTTGTGCAATTTTTTTTAGTGTAGTATTTTGTAACAAATACATTGTTGTTTCTATTTCATTATTGTTTCTAGTTTATCACGTTGCTTTTGTTTTTATTACAAACTTAGAAGTGGCATTTCTTTGCATCGATACCCCGCAGCACTACGCTCGATTCCTGTAGCTTTTTTCAGCTTACACCTGCGAATCGTTTTTTTTTTCGAAAACGAAACTTATCAGACATAAATGGCGCTCAAACTTGTTGGACGAAAAACTGCAACATCAATCACTATAAGCAAATACACACATTGAGATTAACTTGAAAAAACTAAGTGAAATAATTGAGAAACAAGTATTTAATTATCTAAAAAAATTACTTGATAATTGCATTATAGTTATTATATTATCTGTTTCTATATACATGAATAAATTAAAGTTAGAAAAAAAAAACTAAAAAAACACGCTTTTATACTGAATCGAACTAAAAGTTAAAAAATAATTCTTAATAAAGAATAAAATGATTTACGAGAAAATGAATGTCATTGGGGTAAAAGCGTGGGGTGTTTTGTACTACATTTTTACACTAATTCAGATTTTCGGAATAGAAGTTAGAAATTATAACAATTGATACATTTATAGAACACCCACGCTTTTACCCTAATGACATTCATTTTCTCGTAAATCATTTTATTCTTTATTAAGAATTATTTTTTAACTTTTTAGTTCAATTCAGTATAAAAGCGTGTATTTTAGTTTTTTTTTCACACTATAATTTATTTTTTATTTTTTAGTTCAAACTACAATAAAAGCGTGTTCTTTAAGCTATCATTTATTCATTGTTGAATTTATCCTTGAGTTTGATATTTGAAGCTGGAATTACGTGGCTGTGGAATTAGTCTTGCTCTTCAATGGAAAATTTATTAACGGGTCTGAAGTGTATTTATTCTCTCCGTTTCGAGGCCTTGGATGAGTCCCGTATTGTTATATTAGATTCCGTCTCTTCGGAACAGGTCAAACAAATAAAAGTGTGTTAAAAAGGAAAAATTCGAATAAAATTTTTTTTTAATGTACCATGTTTTTATAACAGACTAAAAATTATAAAATTCCTCCTTTTCGTTTTTGTTTTCTTTTTTCACATTTTCATGCACTGTCATCCACTTCTGAGCTATGGTCCAAATTTCAAGTCTCTAGCTCCTCGGAAAGTCACACAGTTTAAAATCAATTACAAAATCCACCCGGATAGACATTAAAGAAAGCGAGTTAATAAAAGCATGATAATATTAAGTGTCAATCGTGCTATCCCTTTTTAAACGTAATGTCTTAATGTTAATTTGTATCATCACTTCTAAACGTATTGCTTTATAAAAAAATAATATTTAGTAGTTGGAACGTAAATTATTTTTTTCACATACACGAGGCTTTTTTTTTTAATTTTCCTTTTCAGTAAAATGTTTATATTATGGTAAAAAATTGCTAACACACACACACCCTTCACTTTCTCAGATACAGAACACTTTTTTTGTTTTGTTTTATTTCTATTAACCGCAAGTGTTTTTTATTCCTGCATATAATTAGCTTTAAATTCAAAACACTCGCTTCAGGGTTAGACCTTATTCTTTAGTCGCTAAATCTGAAATTTGTCGCCAAATCTGGAAATGATGTATGAAATGAGTCGCCATATCTGAAAATGGTATACGGAACTAGTCGCCAAATTTAAAAATGATATATGCAATAAGTTTCCAAATCTGGAAGGGTATATGGAATTGTCGCCAAATCTAATTATCCTTATTCCTGACGATCCTGAAAAGGACAATGGAACAAAATTATGAAATTATTGTGTTGTCATCGGTCCTTGACAAGTGTGCGAAATTTCGAATGAATTCGATATTTTTAAGTGGGTAAAAATCGAGTTCTGAGATTCCGTTACATGCAATGAAACTTATAAAAGCGTGTTAAAAATAAAGAAAAGAATGATAGTAGTTTTCGTTCTGTTTTAAATTTTCACTCTAATAAATGCTTGTAATAAGTCCAAATCTAACATAAAATTATATATTGTTATTTGCAGTTCACAGGATTATAATGTTTTTCTGAAATGGTAGACTAGGTCATATTTGGGTTGGCCACCCCTGATTTAAATAATGGAATCATCAACTGCTCACCCCCCAGAAATTTTTAACTATATTTATTTGGATGTTTTATTGAATTTTCTGTATTTTTGCTTTTATTTTTTCACACTTTTAAACGTGTATTTCTTAGTTTTCGATCATAAATATACACTCATGTCCATAAATTAAGGATAATGAAGTTCAGGCAAAGAAAGAGACAGAAGCAAAACAAATTTGACTTATTGTAAAGTCTATTTATTAAACAAAAGGTAAAGAGCAAAAAAGATGCTACATGTTTGACATAATTAATAAAAATTGTGATTTTTACTCCCTGGAGCAAATTTCAAAAAAGAACCTATTTGCAGAAAAACAGTATAACATGGTTAGTATGATGGTTAATACGGAGTATGTCTCCCGGACGATGCAATACGGGCCTTACAACGCCTACGCATGCTGAGTATCAAATTATCAATCTGATCTTGGGGAATATTATACCACTCATCAAGCAATGCCCTCCGAAGTTCCGGTAGACAGGTGGGAGGGGGTTGATGGGCTGCAATTCGTCGGCCAAGCATCTTCCACACATGCTCTATTGGATTCAAGTCCGGTGAGTATGCTGGCCAATCCATACGGGTGATATCCTCCGATTGAAGGCATTCGTCTACAATGTTTGCACGGTGAGGACGGGCGTTGTCATCCATAAACAGAAATTCAGCACCCATGGCGCCCCGAAACGAACGTACATGTTGTTCCAGAATGACATCCCGATAGATGTGGCTGTCATCGTTACACTCTGAACAGCAGGTCAGTTCTGGAACCAAGAATAATTCCTCCCCAAACGAGCCATCCTGCACCACCGTAACGGTGTCGTTCAATGGTGTTCTCTTGGTGGTAACGGGTACCTGGCGCTCTCCATATGAAAGTCTGGTGAGAATCAGACTGCAAACTAAACCTGGACTCGTCGGAAAACATCACACAAGACCACTGTTGCGGTGTCCATAATGCATGCTCTCTACTCCAGGTTAATCGCAGGCGACATTGAGTTGCGGTAAGGGGAACACATGTGACAGGCCTACGAGCATATAGACCAATGTGCTCTAAGTGTCTGTACACGGTCTGCATTGAAACTGTCGTACCGGTAGCTGAAGAGAGCTGACGAGATAAGTCTGATGCTGTGCTCCGTCTGTTTCTTTTGGCAGTAACTGCCAAATACCGGTCCTCATTCGGCGTTGTAACTCGGGGTGACCTGTGCTGCAACATCTACTCACATTACCATCATCTTGGAATCGTTTCCAAAGCCTGAAGATGACACTCATGTCGATTCCAAGTTACTCGGATACTTCCTGCTGGGTACGTCTACATTCCAGTTGTCCGATAATTCTACCACGTAAAAAATCATTTAAATGCTTCCTTTGTGCCATAACTATGCGGTTATTACACTGAAAGGCTTTTAAAGCGCTTGTGAACAATTTTACTTCTTTGCCACCATTCCTTATGTACCCCTCTTTTACCATCTCGTCATTGTGACGTACTATCCGCGCCAACTGGTGGTTTCCTGTAATTTGCATATTCTTCTCCAAGATGTGTGTGATAGTTCTACAGGGAAATTTTTATTTTAGAGTTCAATTTCTGTGTGATTCTGAATTATCCTTAATTTATGGACATGAGTGTGAGTAGGTAAGAAAAGCCGGTTCTGCGGTAAAGGCGCAGGCACAGGCGCAGGCGCAGACACAGGCGCAGAGTTGAGTTGTTTTCCTCCTGTGGAGGCACAGGCGCAGGCGCGGAGTTGTTTCCCTTCTGTGGATGCTGCGTGGAGTTGAGTTGTTTCCCTCCTGCTATGGTTTTGGTTTTCGAGTTGATAGGGGGAGGTGAGTTGTTTTCACCTGCTGTTGAGTTGTTTCCCTCCTCCTGCTAAGTTGAGTTGTTTTTTAAATGTGTAAAAAAAGTTTATTGAAATGTTTAAAGTGCTCATGGCGCCACCTATTGGTTAAACTATACACTAATTATTAGATTTTAAAATGATTGAAAAAATAACGCTCAAATAAAAAAAAAATAATAAATCCAGATTCAAACTCACAGCCCCAGAACAAAATGTCTCCATAGGACAATAGTTTTTCAGTTACGCTAACCATTGTCCTATGAAGGCATGCAGACCTGAAGAAAACTTAGGTTTATAATCTCATGAATTTAATTTTGCAGGCGAAGCAGATGGCGACATTTTCTTAATTAAAATGAAATAAAAAAAATATTTCACTTATATTATTTTAATAATTTGTAAATTTTAATGCGGTATAATGATTACACATACACAGTAAAAATGTGACGTAGAATACTCGTAATCAGCGTGTGAACGGTTTACGATTGAACTTGTCTTAGCTTGTCTGATCTTGATTCTACAAGACGGCGACTGAATTCTACGTCAGAAATTATCTCAATGCTTAGAGCGGATGGATACATTGTTGGCTTTAAAAAAAGTTTATTTTTATAAATCTGAAGCAAAAAGAATAATTTTTTTTTTTATAAATATGGTTATATTGTTAATTTTATTCATACTGCTTTCTAGTTTAATTTATGTTGAAATAGTTTCATTTTAAAAGATAAATATCAGTATACATCTTTCAAACAAATTATCTTAGTATGTTAAGCATAAGTGATATTTTAAATATATTTTGTATAAAAGAAAGGAAAAATTTATGTTTATGTGCTTAAAGCAAACTCTTTGCCTTTTCCAAAGAGTATAAATTGTATAACTATTCATTGCAATAACCATTTAGTTAAAATATTTTTTAATTGAATAGAAATAAAAAAAAATATTTATTATACATTGTTTTAATAACAAATTGTAAATTTTAATTCGGTATAATGATTACACATACACAGCAAAGATACAAAGTAAATTGTTTATTCAGAAATCAACATCTTGTATTGCGTTTTACATTACAATTGTATATATATATATATATATATACATTACAGGAGAACAACAAATTATAAAATTGATTTCAGTATAAGGATTACACAAAAAGATACAAAGTAAGTTGTTTATTTACAAAAGCAGCATTCCATTTCACATTACAATCTTTTATTTACATTACAAAAATCACATTATTGTGTCATCATTGGATTTTATGTCTTACTGCTCATCGAATAGGTCTAAATTCATCAATGACCAATGTCCATGGGCAAGCGTAGTAATGCCATCATCATTAATAAACCTTTTGTCATCTTTATAGGACAGAGCAAGTTTGTTTTGCTTTATGGAGTGTATTGAATGAAATTTGGATCTAATTAAGTTCATGTCAACATATTTTAATTTTTGATTAAAAAGACAGGCTTTGTAGTCCTCAAATGTTATTTTATTTTTTATAGTTTGTTTTTTAATTCCTTTTAACCGCTTTTCAATCTTATGGTTTTTTTTGTAGGCATACATTTTCGATTTTAATCCTACATATTCTGTCATAATATTTCCCTTGTTTTCATCCTTCATTTTCCCGATGACTTTTTTGTTCACTAGAGGTAAATTGTAAATGTTGTTTTTATCATAATCTGAAGTATCATATAAGTTAATATCATTTTTCATGTCACTGTAAAAATCATCAGTTTTTATTTCATAGATAAAGGAATCGGTGTCTGTATACATGAGCCTTACTTTCGAGTCGTAACGGTGCTTCATGTACTCATAGTGAAAAGAATACATTAGAACTTTTGATAAGTCTAAAATTACCATTCCTACCTGTATTGGTTTCAAAAATTTGATTTGGGTTTTTTTTAGATGGACGGCCATTAAGTTTTCAGAAAATATTGTGCGTCGATTAAAATTTGATTTCGCTATTAACTTTCGAGCCTGCTCTTCTGTTGAGCATAAACGTATATCTACTCTTCTTCTTACATTTTCCATCGTTTTCCCGAATATGCTGTTATTCATTAGTTTGTAATAATCCTTCTGAAAGTCATTTACAGCTTTAGTTCTTAATTTAGTATTATAATCTATGTAATTTTTAAGCCAAGGAGATTCAAAAAATTTTAAAACTCGATGAGTTTTTTTCAAGACTAACCCTAATTTTAAATATAGCTTTAAATTAGAATAATGGAGAACATATTTTGTTTTGGATTCCAAAGTAGTTAAAAGTCTAGGTTCTTTACAATTAGGTGGGGGCTTATTTTCAGGGGCAAGGGGAAAGTCTGAATGTTTGTCATGCAAATCGGAGGGATATTCAAGATCTACTTCCAAGATGTAACCTACATCGGATTCATCTGATAAATTTAAAATATCCTGTTCGGTTAAATTTTTATCACTCCAAACAAAATCTTTTAAGGGTAGATATTTACTCATTGCATAACCGTACAAATTATTTGCGTCAAGGTACATTAAATATTTTATCTCATCATCTGGGTTAAAATTAGACATATATTTGTTGTTAGCTATAGCATAACGATTGCAGCACTGACTTATACCTCCTCTTACACCCTTTTCTATAAAAAGAAGCATGTCGTAATCAGTGAACAGTTCGATAGCTACTTTAGTATGTAATAACATAGCATCCCATGATAAAGCTGGGGTGGTAAAATACCAACAGGGGTCAAGTTTATAAGTTTGCATGCATATTTTCCGAAAGTTTTCAAAGAGATCTGTTAACAATAGGACATCTGTTTTTACATATAGATCACAGTATTCACCAAGATTATTTAAATGAAATTCATTAAATACTTTACATGCATGATTATAATCCTCTACACTTATAGGCTCCTCATTTAGTTTATTGTAAAATTTGCTAATAGGTGGTAAACAAGAATCTTTACACTTTTCAAAACTATCAAAATAATCATACGGAAAAACTCCTTTTCTTAAAAGTAAATCTATTTTTTCTGAATCAAAATAATGTTTCATATATAAATTCATCTTTTTTTAGTGTTTTTATCAAATTTTCCAAACTAGAAGACATGAATTTGAAAGAATCTAAAAACCTTAACTGAAAATCATTTGAAATATTTTTACTGAAGGAAATATATTTTTCTTCGGTGTTCGGAATTAAATTAATTTGTTTTTTATCGTATCCTAACTCCTTAATAAAAATATGGGCGTCATACCCAGAAAGATTATGGAAGAAAACAGGCAAAAATTTAGGGGTTTTCATTGCTAAATTACAACTATTACAACAAGGGCCATTAAATTTTTGAGTCACATGGTTATGATCCCTAACCTTGATATTGTTTTCGCGAAAGGTTTGATCACAAACATAACAATTTTTAGCATTATCATACAATTGCTTTTCTGATTCAGTAAGAGGTAATAATGGTTTTAGTTTTTTATAAATATTATCCATTTCTATTGCATCTTTTTCTAACTTTTCAATAAAAATTTTTGGGGCATCAATACCTCTATATACTACTGGATCTTTATAATACCCCCTTGATAACTGATAAAATAACAAAAACCTATCGGGACATGTTTTTCATAAATATTAGTAAATGAAAAGTTTGGATTAGGACCACAAGTATCAGTTTTCCTAGTTACACACTCGAAATCCGCATATACAACAAAGGGTATTTTTAAACAATGTTGAAAATTTTTAAATTTTAAAAACTTACTAGTTTCTGACGGCATTACTACTCTTGCAGGACTTTTATGTATACACATCTCATTGTGCTGAAGAAGTTTGTATTCTGTTTGCAAAGCACTTAAGGTGACAGAACACCTTTAAAACTCAATTTTCGGTCAAAATATCGATTTTTCGTTTTTGATCAAATATTAAAATTCAATCTTTTATCTTTCTAAATCTGTAAAAATTTTGTTTCTAGCTTAATTAGAAGCCAAGTTACAGCTTTTTTAATATTACTTGATCATGAATTTCTCTGACCGGAAATGCCTTTCTGCTAACCGGAAGTGGCCCAAATTGTTTGCTTACGTTTCTCTTTCATGGTATATGACATGAAATATGAAAATTAATATACAAATATTTTGTCAGAAATTAAAATAGAATATTTGAGAATAAATATAAATGTATTTGGAAATACATTTTTCCTTTTTTATGTAGGAAATCTGGCATCAAATTTGTTGTTTAGTGACTTCGTTCACATATATGTTTGATTTTCATACTGAAAGAATCGACAGCGTAGAAAGTTAAAAAATAATTCTATTCTGTTTTATTTTTGCTTGAAAATGGTTAAAAGTATTGCTAGAAAGCGTAAGAGACAATTTTTTGGCAAAAAATACACAAAAATTTCCGAATTCAACACCTGTTCCTGAATGCACTGCTAGTTCTTCAAAATGGGAAATGAGAGTATGTCAACTGCAGAAGAAATGCCTGGTCCTCTGTTTGGTAACAGAATCATTGATCTTGAGCTTATTGTGGATGCATTTTCTCAACTTTGCTGCCCAAAATATTTTGCTGAAAAAGTAGAGCTTTTTGAGGATTCCATGTATGGATTATGCTCTCATTTTACACTAAAATGTAAATGCTGTGACTTTTTCTTTGCATTTGCTTCATCAAAAAAAGTTGTAAATGCACCAGTCATAAATACCAGGCTAGTATATGGTATGTGGCAGATAGGCAAGGGTTTTGCTGGTGCATTTAAACTATGCTCAACATTAAATTTGCCTCGACTGAGAGACAAAAACTGCTTTCAAAAATCAGGAAACAAAGCTTTTAAAAGTGGTTCAGGAAGTAGCTGAGGAATCCATGAAAAAAGCTGCTACTGAAATTCTGGATATAAAAGAAAATTTTTCATCTGATTTTGTAAAATGTGGCATATGGATGGCACATGGCAGCGTAGAGGCTATACGTCTATGAATGGTTGTGTTGCTGCAATATCAGTTGATACTGGTAAGGTGTTAGACGTAGAAGTTATGTCGTCCTACTGTCCTACATGTAAGAGACTTCAGACTATGCCAAGAAACTCTGAATATGAGTCGTCAAAAGCCGACCACATATGTCAGTGTAACTTCACGGGATCTTCGTCAAAAATGGAAATTGTGGGGGCTTCACGAATATTTCTTCTGTCAGAAAAAAAACCGCGGACTTCAATACACGCAATATTACGGAATGGTGACTCAAAAACTTTCATGAGTGTGAAAGACACTTATGGAATGAACAGTGTGACAAAGTTTGAGTGCATTGGCCATGTACAAAAGAGAGTGGGCTCGCGTCTAAGAAAGCTAAAAACAAAAACTAAAGGACTGTCTGGTAAAGCAAATTAATTGATAATTTTATCGACCGACTTCAAAATTACTACGGAATTGCTGTACGCAGTAATGTCGGTAACTTAAATGCATGCAGCAAAATGTAATTGCTGCGTTATATCACTGTGCATCAAGTGATAAGAAACCGATGCATGGTCAGTGCCCAATAGGGAAAGACAGCTGGTGTTATTTTCAGCGGGGGCGGCAAATGGAACAAAATGTACCACAAAATATGTTGGTTTATCAAATGATGTTTTAAATAAAATTAAACCAGTATATTTAGAACTATGCGACAAACAGATATTAAGTAAGTGCTTACATGGACGCACGCAAAATGCAAATGAGTGTTTTAACGAATAGTCTGGCAAAAAGTTCCGAAAGAAGTATTTGTTTCGCTCAAAACAATTAAATTTGGGTCGTATGATGCTGTTATACATTTCAATGAGGGATTAAATGGGTGCCTCAAAGTTTTTAATAAGATGAATATTGAAAATCCTGGGGTGTTTACCTTACGGGGATATAAACATTTAGATAAATGCAGAATCGTGAATCGATTCATAACGCAGACTCCAAAACAAAGAAACATAGAAAATTTTAAGAGCCCTTAAAAAGAAAAAAAATATTGTTTTAGAAGTTAAAGATGGAGAGAATTATAAATCTGGTGCATTTTAATAAGAAAGTAAGTGTTTTTCTTGTAATCAGATTAGTTTAATGTTATTTTTGTCGTTTTCTCAAAATGAGTTTTTTTACATTTTTTCTTACCGCAAAACACAATATCTCAAAAAGTTATGCTTGGATGAAATAAAAATTTTATATATATGTTTTTAAATACTAATACAGGAATAGACCTCTCTTAAGATTTTATGTTGAGTAGAAATTTTTTTTATACAGCAATAAAGTGAAAATTACAATAGCTTTTAAAGAAAATTTCAACGTTAAGAAGCTCGAAACACAATAGCTTCTCACGTAATGGTTATATTACAAAATAAGTGTCTATTCCCTAGATAAGGTTGTATGTATATTATTCAATTTACAAAATGTCAATATATTTATTTTATTTTCAGTTATCATGTTTTGCGTAAAGTCTTATTTTTGCTTATTTTTTCATAAAATACCCCTTTCACGAAAAAATGTGCACTAATAAGACTTTACTTGGGTGTTTTCTCATTTTAAAGACCCATAAGGTCATAAAATATGCATTAACAGGCAAAATTCAGGTTAATTCAAAAAATTTTCTTCGAAGGTGTTCTGTTACCTTAATGAAACAATAATGTCCAAACTCTCCATTTTTTACGTAAAGCAATCTATATGTTTATCACACACTATATCACTGATGAGGAGAGGAAATATTTTTAAATCTTCTTCAAAAGAATAAATATTTATTCCTATATCGTTCATTTTTGAAAATTTTTTCACCTCGTTAAAGCGGTGTTGGAAAGGATATTCCATCAAAGTTCAACTTATTTATGTGGGGGACATAACTTGACGTTTTGTTGAGGTTGCTGGTGTTGGGGTAAAGAGCTGCGAGAATAGACCACATGAAGCACTGAGAGTCCTCATTATTGATGACATTGATGATTGCCTTAGTTTCAGCGATCTGCTTCGGCACCTCGATGAAGGATGATGAACCTCTGAATGGAGAATAACGGTTTGTGCGGACTTCGAGTCTTAAGATTTCGTCCAGTGTCCAGCCCGAGTCTTTACCCTCGAAATCCTCTCTTTCACTATTTCTCAGACATGTTGTCATAAAGGCTGGCGAGATTAGTTCCTTGTAATACTTCATTATTCGGCGTTTAAATTCAACGTTTTTTATCATTTTTTTCCGCATCTGTCGCTTTCGAGTAATGCAATGAACCATTTACTCACTTTCAAGGATTTGTAAGTTTTGAGTTCATTGTGAAAAATTGAGAGTGTCTCTTCTTTTCTCAAGAGTAGAAACTCTTTTATCCAGTGAACTATCGTTATTATGGAGATCAAATGTTTTATAAGCTTTTTGAAAAGCACTCTCTCTTTCTTTTGGTGGTAAGGAGATATTTTCAGGACAGCAGTAGAATGTTCTGGGACAGCTGTAGAATTTTCAGGAACGGCCGTAAAGGTTTCAGGAACTGCATCAGAATGTTCTGGGAAGTCGTAGAGTTTTCAGGAACAGCCGTAGAGTTTTCAGCAGATGTGGACAACTGTGTTTTCTTTTTCCTATTTGAAACAGACAAATCCACTCTCTTTCTTTTTCCCGCTTCATTCTCCAACTTTCTTTCGCAGCTTTTATTTTTCAAATGATTCAATAAGTTGTCTTTACGGGTAAAGGATGTATCACAAAACTCACATACAATTTTCTCTGTTGAATGCACAGAGTCAATGTGTCGTTTTAAATCACCTTTGCCGAACGAAGTTTTTTCCACAAATATTGCAAGTAGACATAATGAAGCCGTAGAAATTTTAGAACGTTGCTACTCACTACTAAATCTTCAAACAATTTTGTGTTCTGCTACACTGTGACGATCAGGCACTGTACATATATTCGACGGAGCGAATGGGCTATTTGAAACATGTTATCAACGCGGTCTCCTTTTAAACTCCTGGGGGGTGGATAGTACACGCCCCTCATCACTTCTCATTGGTTGGCGCAGTGGAAATCTGCACACGTCACGCTCCGACCCCTTACCACCCGCCGTTTTCTGAGGCGTCAGTCTACAAGTCAGACAGGGTATGTGAATAGATCAGCAGGGGGGTTTCGTCCTGCCCATTCAAACCACAGACCCACTGACGTCGAGACGAAACAATGAAAACCACGTGTTTTGCCTCCAAGCTGCTCTAATCCATCAAACTAGACATAAATAGGGGATCAATGCTACCTTGTTACAATACTATGAGAAAATACTGTACTGAATGGTCTCACTTTTATCTGATAATGAATCAAAACTTGAAATGCAGGATACAACATAATATGATTATGGCAGGATAGAATTTATGAATTTTCTTTTGTTATCACGCAAAATAAAATTTATAGAATTAACTGTCTCGTAGTATAAATAGCGCAGCATTGATAAAATTATTAGTTAATCATGGATTCTCTCAAATTGGTTCATCCATTTACTTTAATCTTGGCTGGACCATCTGTAGCGGTAAAAGTCAGTTCGTTAAAAATTAATTGAAAAAAAATGATTAACCTTTTCCTAAAAAATAGTTTGGTGTTATGGGGTTTATCAAAAGTTATATGAAGAAATGTCGAATATTTCCTTTCATGAAGGTATTCCATCTAATGTGCACCAGTATTCGGATGCGTTAATTGTTATAATGATCTTATGGGCGAGTTAGGGAATGATCCCCAATTAACAAAATTATTTGTAAAATATTCACATCACAGAAATTTGAGTATAATTTTTGTGGTACAGAATATTTTCATAAAGGGAAAGAAATTAGAGAAATTTCCTTAAACGCTCATTATCTTTATTATTTAAGAATCGAAGAGATCAATCCCAAATTACACATTTAGGGCGCCAATTATATCTCGTAAAGTGAATTTTTTCAAGAATGTTACACAGATACCACATCAAAGCCGTACGGATACTTACTTTTGATTTAAAACCTGAACTGATGAATCCTTGCGTGTGCGCACAGTATGTTTCCTGGAGATGTTTTTTATGTATATCAACCTCGATAACCCATTACTTTGAAACAAATAAATAGATTCAAATTGTTAGATGAATATTCATTAGTTCGCAAGATGCCAGTGTGTTCTGAACAAACTTTAGAGCTCTTAAAATTAATTTCTAAAACAAAAAACTCAAAATCTATTTTGAAAAAGTGTTCAAAGAAAGAAATAAAAACTTTGTGTGAGTGCGTGCTGAATGTTTTATTGTGGTAACATATCGTTGACTAAAATTAAAAAAATCGCTTATTCTCCCTATAAAGAAAGCTTAAGAAAGCTTTCTAACAAAAAAAACACCTTTTACGAGAAAAAGAAAATTTTAATTCAAAAAGGAGAAGGATTCCTATCTATTTTATTACCAGCAGCTATTTCCGTTATCAGCTCTTTAATTCAAAATGGAATTTAGCAAAAAATTTGTACTGGTACCCGAAGAAAGAGCTCAAGTAGCGGAACACTTATCGGAACTTGATCAACGTATGAAAAACATTCTCCATAATAAGGATTTAACTGAAGAAGAAAAGCAATACTCTATCTACAAGTTTTACAAAAATATACACATTTTTCTGTTGAAAATCGAAAAGAGTCCGAATCAATTCCAACTGAAACATCTGTATCGGAAAATCAAGAAATGGAATCATTAAACGAAAATCTAAAAGGTTCAATAGTGAAGACAGAGAAAGGGCAGAATGTGAAGACAGAAAAAGGAGTGTTAGAGGATAAAATTTTTAGAATTG